>JBCJKH010053177.1:17989-28111 GCA_039877255.1 Loriculus beryllinus | reverse complement strand
GCCAGGTTGGACACAGGGGCTTGGAGCAAGCTGCTCCAGTGGAAGGGGTCCCTGCCCGTGGCAGGGGCTGGAGCTGGGTGAGCTTTAAGGTCACTTCAACCCAACCCAGTCTGGAATTCTATGATGAAATGTGTGGTTTGATGAGGGCCCTGTTCTCATGCACTTGGGCAACCTGGTGCAAGAGCAGAACTGTAGGTCAGTGATTTAGTTGTAGATAAAACCTTTTGATCTGTGGTAAGTGCCTGAGTTGGTGTGAGCTCTGGGTTCTCATACTTTCTCTGCTTTAGGGGTGCTGAAGACTCACATGAACTCTTTAGAGTTCTTGACAGCCACTGCAAAGCTGGGACTGGTTTTGGCACAGGGAAACTTCTCGACTGGAGTTGGTTATTAATAGACTTGGCCAGCAGCCTCCTGAAGTGAGAGCCTGCCTGTGCTGGCGAGTGCCCTGGGACAATGCAAGTCAAGGCAGCCTGGCTGGCACCCTCTGCCTGCTATTGTGGCTTTGCCAGCACCCAGAGCCCTTACAGGGGAGGGCAGGAGGAGAGGGATGCTGGAGACCAGGGGATCTCACGCCATAATGGTGAAAGTATTCTCTTAATCTGATCATCAGATCTGCCTTGGTGTGATTAATGTGTTAAACTGACAGTTAAAGTACTGCATGTCCACTCGGTGTTCAAAGATTGGAAGCAAGTTTTCAGATGCAAACACATACAAGAGGAACTCGCTCTTGCATAAGCTTACCTTGCGTATAAACAAACAACAGTACATTAGGCAAGTGATGCTTTATGTTCATGTATATACAGGACCAGGTATGTAACTCTTGCAAGATGCAGTCTTGGGCGTCCATCCAGGATGGTTTCTGTCCTCCTTGGGAGCAAGCTGGAGGAGCCTGGTGGTTCTCAGGTTGATTTAGCAGAGACCTTTGTCCTATTTGCAGAGTGATAGCGAATGGAGGATGTTGGCTGACCTTTGTGAGACGTCAAAGACGGCTTTGGCTTGACATACCAATTTTAAATGTCGAGTGGTGCGAGAGCCTCTCGTGCAGAAAGGAATCCTGTATGGCACTGGCCTTGCAGTGTAATGTTTCCTGCAGGATGGTGTGAATTCCCAGCTCTCCAGTGAAGTGAATGCCTGTAGGATCCCTGGAGCCTGCGTGAAATGAAATGATAAAACTGACCCAAAGCAACTGATTGTGCCTGTGTGGAATACGGAGCAGGGTTTAATCTTTCAGCACATGTTTGGACAGAGTCTTGGGTGACATGGTGTAGTGTGAGGTGTCCCTGCCCATGGCAGGGGCTGGAGCTGGATGATCTTAAAGTCCTTCCAACCAAACCATCCTATGATTCTTTGTTCTGCGGAGCGTTATTTAGTGACCAGGAGTAGTAGATACCTTGGTACGTAGTGGAAAACGTCTCGTTCTCCTCATCCACATTGGATCATTACTGAGATAAAGGCAGGTAAAAACCCCAGGACTTCAGTATAATTACAGCTGCTTTTCATATTTTAAACATGAATCTGCCTGAATAGAAAACAGAACCCTTAAATAGCTGTTGAGTGTTACTAAAATGACATCAAAGCCATAATGAGGACTTGGTCTCCTGTTGGAGAGCCCTATGAAACAGTGACGCTGCAGTTCTGTGCTCTCTAGCGTATAGTCTTAACATGATACGGTGTTGGGAGGAGAGGGGGGAGACAGACCTACTTATAGCATCAGATGGTAAATGAATCTTTGTTCTTGCTCATGTCCTGTTGCTGTATTTGCCTCTGTCAGTGTAGGACATGAGTATGCTTTAATGATGCCCCAGACTTTCTCTTGGGTAGAGGAGCACAGCAGTGATAACTGGTGTCAATGTGGAGATGTTAGAGCTGTTCCAAGTCCCATGTGGTGAGCTGTGGGGGAGCTCCTGGCTCTTAGTGCCTTACACTGAATTCTGCTGTAAGAGAAATTGTTGGCATTTTTACATCATGAGTTGCTTGGAAAGGCAAAGCTGTTTGGAATGTGAACATACATCCTTCAGCCTAAGGAGGACAGGGGCTGTGTGCGAACAAGCCCTGGCTGCCTATTTTCTTACTCATTGTTTTCTTGGTTAACTTTCTAGTGCAGTGAGGAGCTATTCTATAGTTTGTGAGTTCTAAGGTTGGTCTTTCTCTTGGTCAGTCCCTGGTTCTCAATGTGATCCAGTGTGACTGCAGTGCAACTCTGCTCTGGGCAATGGCTGTGTGTTTCCTCCTTCCTCATCAGCTCTCTCTGTATCTGTATTTGTCACTGGCCCCTGCTTGCTTTAATAGATCAACTAGAACAGCTCATCCCCTGTGCCAGGGCTCCTGTGACGAGGTGACCTGGGTTTCTGTGCAGTGTTCACTGAACCGTGCTCTGTCACCTTAATACATTAACGGAGTTGGATGTCACTGCACGGCTTAATTATTTAAGCAGCAATGGCCAAGCTGTTTAGACTTAATGGTGTGGTGCAAAAAATACTTCAGGGTTAACTTAAGTGGGAAGTACTTAATGCTTTAGTCTTCTAGAGATTGCATTTGGAAAGATAAGAGCTACCTGGAAGAGTCCTGGTGGGCTGGCTGCTGTCTCTGCGTGACACGTGTAAGGAGTGCTTCTAGGCCATCTCCCAAAGGAAGATGAGTCACTGCTGATTCCTCTGGGGTCACCCGAGGAGCTGGAACTGGAGGCAGCTTTTCCTGTGCTGAAGGAGAAGGGTCATTGCATTGCTCTGAGCACAGCTCCCTTCCCTCTCCCCCCTTTCTTTCCACCCTCGCTCTTGCATTTTTTACATATTAGCTAGTTCTCTGCTGGGAGCCTCACATTCCTGCTGGAAAACGCTGTGCTTTTACTCACAGGTCTTCTAGGAGCAAATGGTCTCAATCTGAACTTGGCCCTGGTGCTACCAGGCTGGAAAAGGCAAGTGTCGGCCTGAAGGCTGGAGTTGCAGGCTTAGCAAGCACTAAGATGTGGCCTGTATGATGTGGAGGATACAAGACATAGCTTAAATCAGAGCCTCCCTCTGACAGCAGTGAGGAAAGGACTGTTTTAATGAAGCAAAACAAATCACTCTCTTGCTCTTTCCTTTCTCTTTTCATAAAATCATAGAAATCATAGATTTTGTCTCCATTTGGATACATTATGTGACTTTATTGTTGGCTTCTCCTCTGGCTGTGTAATCACTGCCCAATTTGGTGGTATAGGACTCTGAGACCGGTTGCCTTTTGTCCTCAGTGACTGGTGTGCTGGCAGAGAGGCAGCTTTTAGCTCAGTCCTGAGGCTTTTCTACCTTAGATCCTGGGCTCTGTTCATGGAATTGTGGGGCTGTTTGTCTCCTAATGAAGCCTGGGCTGGGTCCTAGGTGTTCATGAATTCTGTTCCTCTGTCACCATTCAGGCAGAGCACTCTCAGTATTTACTGCATCTTTTCTTATGTGTGAATGATTGGCTTCGTGGTGGTGTTGTAGGGTAATTCTTGCCTATAAATTCCCTGTAGGAGAGCAGCTGCCTTGCCTCCAGCTATAATCATCTTGCTGTTACCAGGTTTATTATTCTGACCTAATAAAATTCCCCACTTGATAAAAGAAATGCCCTTTTTTCTTCCTAAATATGATTAGAAAAGCGTGTTCTCCAGGAGCTCTGTGGATGAGTGCGGTGGCAGGATTCTTCTGAGGCTTCCTTTAGTGAGGACAAAGGCCAAGGAAGCATTGCTGAGTTTCAGCTTTAATTGCACCCCAGGCATGTAATTTCTTGCACAAATTATTGTTTTACTGTGGAATCTCTGCATGAACAAAGGAAGGAGCAATCCCTGCCATGGATGTGCCTCTAAAGCTAATGCTATGCAGAAGAACTGCAAGTTTCAGGTCACATCAGTCTTTGAGGGGCAGCCCAAACCACTCAGGACACATCTAAAGTCCCATTTTGAGTGCTTTGCCTTCTATATGGTGGCTTATAGCTCTGAGTGGTGTGGCCAGCCCTTCCCACATGTGGTCACATTGCTCTGGACCTCATCCATGAGTAGCCTCACATGGTTACCCCAGCAGAGAGCTCTGTAGTTTTTGGCTGGGTTCATGAGGTTTTGGAGGAGCATGAGAGCAGGGTAAGTGCAGAGCTGATGGGGGTGTGTGTGTGAGATGACCCCTTTTAGCAGTGTAAAGCTTGAGATCAGTTCACTGCTTCCTGTGAAATGACAGCCTTAGGCTGATAGAAGTTGGTTAGAAACTTCCAAATGTCATTCTAAAGGATCTGATTCACTGTGTTCTAGAAAGCAGCTGAATTCCTGTGTTGCAGGTGTGATGGCTGGCAGCAGCTGAGGGTATTGGAGGCATGACAAGAATTCCTCACTCTCTTCTGCCTGAGCTGACTGCATCCCCACTGGATCTGCATGGTGCCATGCCTCAGAGAGGGACATGGCTGTCCCACACCCCGGTGGTACCACCTTGGAATTCTGTGCATTTTTATCTGTTTTGTTTTAGTATCTGTCAAGTTTTAAGGTAAAGAACTGTGTGTTCTGTATGGAGACCTTGTGATTAAAGAACATTTTCTTCTTCTTAAGGAGTTCTGAAGTGTATTTGCAGAAGGGATTCTTTTATAAGGTGCTGTCTTCTATGGACTTGTCTCTTTTTCCGTTAAGGTTGGTTAAAGGAATTCAGCATCCCCAAGCTCTCACGTGTGATGTTCAGTGCGTTCTTCCTCCCAGATTTATTTGCAAGTTGGCTGCAAATCAGATTTTGGCTTCGATTTTCCCTATCTATTAACTGTAAACCAAGAATTCTCTACAGTCTGTCCCTCTCAAAAGTTGAAAGCTGAAAACAAGAGAGGTTTTCTGCTTGTCATGGACCTTGCTGTCTTATGGTGGGTTGGGAGCCTCAGGAGATAGAAGCTGTGGCCTGTACTCATTTACCCTGTTAAAAACCAGACCATTCTCTTATGGAAAAATAATACTTTGGGAAGTGAGGCATGCAGTGCCCTCTGTCTGCAGATGCCAAAGGCAGGCAGGAATCTGGGGCTATGGAATAAGCTGTTGGTACTTTAAAATGGGAAATGAGTGGCAGAGGGAATCACGGCGTTTCCTGTAGAAATGCAGGGAATATGTGTTCTGTGCTTATCTGTTGATACATACGTGTAGTCCTGCTCTGGTTAACCCTACCCTTGCATGGATAAAGGCTCCTTGAGCAGAACTCAGCCTGTTTGACTCGTCAGCACTAGTTTTAAGCCATGTATTAGATGAATAACCATCCACGCCGTGGAAGCGTGTCCCTGTGTCCCACTGCGAGCCTAAGAGCAGCAACACAATGCAGCACCAAAGAGCTGTTGTAATGATGGATGAGACTATAATAGACGAGGGAGAGAGGGAGCAGCGAGAGGTTAATTCAGCCAGGGCTGGGGAAAGCCGCCTTCTCCCCGCAGAGCCATCTGCTGCCGTAACAAAGGAGGTTCCGAGTTCTGGAATCAGGTACCGTAACACAAACAGTCCTGTGCTCCTGGTGCTGTCCTGCTGCCCGCCCTGCCTGTGCTCCTGGTGCTGTCCTGCTGCCCGCCCTGCCTGTGCTCCTGGTGCTGTCCTGCTGCCCGCCCTGCCTGTACCTGGAGCCGTACCTGGAGCCGGGGCGCGCTCCTCTGCGGGCTGCTCCTGTGCCGAGGGCGCGCTCCCGCCCGGCTGCGCGCGCTGCTCCGGAGCACCGCAGTGTTGGGAGCCAGGATTGGCTGGGCACTGCTGCAGTGGGGACGCAGCCTTGGGTTGTTCAGCCTCGCTGCTCGCCCGGTGCCGTTGGGATGAGCCGGGACGTGCGGGTTAATTGGCAGCGTTGAGCAGCTTCATCTCGAGCTTTCCGCTCTTAAGCATCTCGGCCAAAGCCACTCCGTGCCAGGGGTCTTGTGCTTTGTCTGTTGCCGTCAGGTCTGAGAGGCTCTGGTACAATGAGCTGCTTGTCAGGCCAGGCACGACTGCAGGAGCAGCGATTTCTAAAGGCAGGAAGCATCCGCAGGAACGGGCTGTAAAGAATCCGAGCCCGTGGAGTCGCTGGGTTGAAGCTCCTGCTGGCTGCCGGGCTCATTCCCATCTCGGGGGTGCTTGGTAGTGCAGTCACATCATCCTTGGCAGCGGGCAGCTCCTGAGCACGCAGGGCTTCCCTGCCCAAGATGCTCTTTGGAGCAGCAATGCGGCAGACCCTGTGGCGTTTTCTGTCTAGCTTCTTTCCCAGGGCCGTATGCCAAGGTCCTGCAGATGAAAAAGAGGATGAGGCCAGAAACAGCACCCCACTTCCAGGCCCCGGGGAGAAAGGGCCAAAGATGTTGGGGAAGCCACAGGACAGAGGGACTGATCCCACTGAAAAGAGACCAACTATCCTACTGGTGGTTGGACCCGCAGAGCATTTTCCAAAGGTAATGGGATATGCAGGGGCTGGTGCACATGATAGAGGAGTGCGTGGTCTGCGGGGAGTAGGGGTGCTGCAAGGTGGAGTGTGTGAGTAACTGGAGGGGTGTGTGTATTTGGGGAGGGGAAAAGAGAGCAGGGTGCCATGTGTGTGCTTGCTAGAGAGGAAATGGAGGGGGGATGACCAGGGCTGTAAAAAGAGGAGGGGATTTAACCTTTCAGATCTGATGCTCAAAGGTGTGTGTGGGGGAAATGCTGTCTAGGGACAAAGGGGAATACGGGAATCTCGAAGGTTCCTGGACATCTTGTAAGGAACACGACTGAGGCGGCAGGGAATGATGATGCAGGTTAGTGGCGAGTCCCACCCCTGCACTGGAGACCAGCAAAGGAGCGGATAGATCCCAAAATATTCCAAAGTCTGATCATTTGGCAAGCCTAAGGAAAATTCAGCGTGTTCCGAGCAGATGAGTAACCGGCTGTATTATCTGAATGGCACAGCCCAGAGGAGAGTAAAGCCTGTCCCTGGGGAGCGGGGAGCATCAGGGAGACACTGGAATCTGGGTTAGGATGGGAACTTCCCCGGGGGTGGGAGAGCTGGGAGGTTGTGGGTGCACCCAATTGGTGGAGAAGAAATGGTGAGGCTTTGTCTGGGGGGAGGCGAACAAAAGCTGCTCAGTTTAGTGCTGGGCTCCTAGCACAATGCAGGTCTGCCTTAGTTTTGATGGGAAGGGAATGCTGTCCGTATCTCCCGGAGACGGTGCAGTCAGCTCTGCCTACATGTGGTTTGAAAGCAAGGGTGTGACTTGAGAAGGTGGCAAACATAACCCCTGCAAAGTGGTGGGAGCTTGGGATAACAGTGAAGGGCTGCAGCAGGGGTTGGAGTGCGTGACTTGCAGGACCCAGTGTTCGACAGGGCATGGTTGTTGCTGTAAGCTTTCTCTCTAAAATGGGGACAAACTGGTTGAAGTTACTGAGGGGATTAATACCTGGTTTCAGTGGGAAGAGGCAGGGTGGCTTTTTACATGCTGGGAAGCAGAAGCCACTCCCTGCTTGAGTCAGGCTGGAAAACCTCCAGGGACTTTTGCCTTCATCCCTATCACTGTTAGCACTGTGCATCCTCTTCAAAAAGAGGAGTGTGTGCATCTGGAGGAGGACTTTTGTGCGCAGGGGTTGAAAGAGGGCAGAGGCTGGGATCTGCAGGAGGCTATGATGAAAACCCTGGAAGCACAGGGCTGGGAATCCGTGGTGCCTCGCAGGGAACAGTGGTCCCTCAGTCATGGAAAGTCCATCTGTTCTCACCTGCAAATGAAGCTTTCTCTGAAAGCTGATCCCAATCTCCTCTTTCCTTCGTGACCCTGGCAAGTTCTGCTGCATAGGAACCTTAAAACTGGCTAACAGAGAATACCTAGAGGATAAGGATGTGGCAAAATGGAGTTATTGCAGCTTAAGAAGTAAGTGCCCATCTGCTGGGAGGTTGTGACTGTGTAATTTTAGCCTGCCCTGATTGTGAAGTAAAACACAGCGTAAAGCTCTTGTGTCAGGGATTATGCAGATAGGTTTTACCTTGCAGTTCAGGCTGGCTAATGCCGCATCCAGCCGTTGCTGTGGCTCAGCTGATGGACAGTAACTTGCTAAGCTGCAATGACTTGTTTGTGCTTGATCAGATACCTGTGTTCTAATGACCCATCTGAAAGTCTCCTACAGCCTCAGGGGTGGATTCTAAACCACTGTGAGCAAACAGTGTGTGTTGGTGTTTGAAGAAAGTGGGGCACGCACATACACACAGAGCTTTTGTTCTCTGCCACTGGCTGGCTGTGACCTTGGGAGAAGTCTCTTGGGTGGTGTGGCATTGGGTTTGTGACTCCACCTGTAACTGTGTGCTGTACCCCCAAGAAATACCATGTCTGGTACTGTAAGGAACTGACATCTATCAATAAGCTTGACCAGAGATGCTTCCTAGCTCTGGCTCTTCAATCTTTGCTGTCATCAGGGTGTTGCTGCTCAGATCCTTGCTCGAAGGAAATGATTTCACTGGGAGGCTGTTTCTGCAGACGTGGGAGAAAATATTGATTGCAAATGTGATGTGTTGGCCTCCGAGTGTGTGTACACAGGAGAGAGGCATCATCTGCCCCTGATGTCACCGTCTGGACTTGTAACTTTGGATCTGTGTTGTCAGTGGAATAGGTCACCTTGATGTCAGATACCTTGTCCTGGTGTTGTTTTCCCTCCCCGGTCCCTATCCTTCCCCTTGTACAGCCTTGGCCGGCTACAGCTCTTCCCTCTGCTGGGGGCTCTCTTCAATGATTAACTCCCCTCCTTCAGACACTGTACTCTTCTTTGTTTGTGCTTTGGGAGGACTTTCTGTACTGTACAATTAATTATAAGCTTGTTTCCAGAACCTAAACACTTAACAAGTCAGCAGAACCTAGGGAAAGCTTCCGGCAATAGCGGTTCTCCCTCTGTCCCATGCTGTACTTGCCCAGCAAGCTGGTTTGCCTGTAAAGGAGGATGTTAGTTACGTGCTGTGACGCTCGCTGGCACTTGATATTTATAGAGACCTTTTTTATAGCAAAGTAAATTCAAAATTAAACAGCATGCTTTCCTGCTCCTTGTATGGCTGCATCCTCCCATCCTTCGGGAGGTACCTCCTGGAGCTGATGTAGTAAACCAGTGATGAAGTAGATGCCTATGAGAGTAGAAATGACTTGGAAAGGTGAAGTGTTGGGATTGCAGGGTGCTGAGTAACTTGTGACAGTGCTTAAATAAGAAACAAATCCTATAAATAAAGTGAAAATGAGTTTTCAGCGTCTTTGATGGCAAGGGAGGAGGAAGATGGACCCATCTCCTGCTGCCTTTAGCAGAGGAGGGTATCAGCTCACTGCCTTCATATTGACCAGAAACATGTAGGTCCAGCTTCATTGAAATAAGTGTCAGACTTGAAAGGACTGACTTCATTTGGAGCTCCGTGCCCTGTCCTGGGCTTGACCAGGATTAGACAGAGAGATGTACAACCCATAGACAGCTGGGGCTTCATACAGGAGTTGTATGTGCTGGCAGGGGCTGGGGGAGCAGGACCAAGGCTTGGGGTGCTATGTTCCAGCAGCACTGACTCTGCAGCTTTGGCTTTTGAGTATTTCCTGATTTGCCTAGGGTTTCTTAGGTGAAATCTGAAAACCTGTTAATGCTCAAGTTCCTTTTGTCATTATAGCCAGAATTGCTGGTATAAACTTCATCCTTAATCCATCTCGCCTTCTTAGCTCGCTGCCCTGTAATTAATACCCCGCTTAAAATCAGCTTTCTTCACTTTATTACCTTCCTCCTTTCCCCTGACGTCAGTAATGGGGTTTTTCTTCCCTAAAATGAGCAGATTTTGCCTTTTATCCCTGGCTGCCAACTCCAGACAGAGTTTATTGGGGGAATCTGCATCATGTTGGCATAGCAACCAAGCAGCTCTACCACTGATGCTTGGCAACTCGTGGGAAGGACTACGGAGGATCTTAAGACTTGGTGGAGCAAATCTGAGTTATATTTGTGTACATACTACCTGGAGCTGGGGGTGGGCTGCTCGCCTTGGTCAGGCTCCTCAATCATGGCATGGTTTGGGTTGGAAAGGAACCTGAAGCTCTTCCAGCTCCAACCCCCTGCCACGGGCAGGGACACCTTCCACTGGAGCAGGGTGCTCCAAGCCCCATCTAACCTGGCCTTGACCACTGCTGGTTGGTGGTGTGCATGCAGCATTAGGGTGCTGTCGG
>JBCJKH010053177.1:0-17889 GCA_039877255.1 Loriculus beryllinus | reverse complement strand
TCCCAGCCAATCCTGAATTTGTCCATCTCAGTCTCAGCTGTCCAGAGGGCAATCAGATGGGCCCACGTGAAGCCCCATCTAACCTGGCCTTGGCCATTGCTGGTTGGTGGTGTGCATGCAGCATTAGGGTGCTGTCGGTGTGCATGGAGTGAGCTGCTGAAGCTGATCTTTAAGAGGATCTGGAGTCCCTGAACACATCCTGTTTCCATGCAGAGGGACGTCAGCAGGAAGGAGGTTAAGCCTGGTTAGGTAACATGGCATGGGGCTGGGGTAGATGATGTGCTGGAGGAGGACGTAGGAGCTGTTTGGGTCACGATTCTCAAGGGTACCCAATTGCTGTGAGTCAGGATCTGTTAAGCTTAAAAAAAAACCCCATTAAAATATCCTTGAAATAAAGCCCCAGATTAAATATTCCCAATTCATGTGATTGACATGTAGCTCCACAAACAGCTCACTGCAGACCTTGGCTTCTCCTTACAGAACAAAATGCCACGGTAAAGACGTAAAGGCCCCTCGTGCATTACGATGTGGGGAAGGGAGTGCTTATTGGACTTTGCACTGGCCAGGCAGGCTGTACAGACAGAGCAAACACAAGGAAATGTTGCTGTGTCTGCAGTGGTGGGGAAAGCTGTTGCTGGGCTGGCTTAAACCAGCTGAGCAAACACGCTGTGCTACTTCGAGTGCAGACAGGGCTATGGTGTTCTGGTTATGGGCTATGGCTTTTTGTGTCTTCCTTGTGTAACAGCTTATCTTTGGTGAACATCAAGACTATAACTTCATTTGCAAACTCGTGTTAGCAGTGAGTTATTTATTGTGGCCTGAGCAGCCTTGTTGCCTGCTGCACTGTGTTGGTACTCTCGCTGCAGAGCTGGGTGTTATCCCTGCATCAAACTCCACTAAATGCTTAAAAGCCTGTAATTAGGTCCCTTTAAATGATGTGTGTGCCACACTCCCTGGCTTGTGCCTCATGAAAGCTCAGGAAGTCGCTTACAAAGTGGTTAACTGGCAAATGATAGGAACTGGAAAGTGTTGTTCTACCTGGACCACTTTATAGCACACATCTGGCTGTGATGTTTAATGGTAGCTGGAAGAGGAGCTTAGCTAAGGGCCTTTGGAGCAGATGGGGCTGCTCTGAAGCCTGCCCTTGATTTAGTGGTTCTCTGAATGTTCAGCACACATGGCAAACCTTCTCCACAGGCTTTACTAGTGTTAGTAACTGGAGTGCTGCAGAGAAGAGAGATGTTGGTATGCGGGTATCTCTGCTCCTGGCTGGCATTGAGTGCTTTTGGGAGAACTTGCGATCAAAGCAACTCAACTCTGGCATAGCAAAATAGCCTTATAAAAGTGGAACTTTCGGTGAAGCTGGCTATGCCAAACATGTATGAAAGCAGTAAGAGAATGGCATCCTGCTCTGAGTGTGTTCTGGAGGCAGATTTTTTGGGACGAGGAGGACAGAGTCCTCTTGTGTTGTGTGGGTGGGAGAGGTCATGCCCGAGCCTGGTCCCTGTTGTGCTGTGTATGTAGATTCTTGGAGGCATGAAAACAGGATCAGAAGGGACAGATCGGATGTAAGGAGCAGCGAGCGAGCATCCTACCTGGATGTCAGCCAAAGCCTCTTGGGTTCAGAGAGGGAAGCCTGGTTAAGAGTTAACTTGTAGTGAGCTGATGTAAAGCATCCTGTGCTTGATGGGAGCCTGGTGTTGAGCAATGGGAGGCCTCCTACATTGCCTGCTGGGTGGGACTCAACAGCCACAGCTTCCCTTTTAAGTAGAAGGGCAGGGCTTGTGCAGCCAATCCCACCCGTGCCAGCTTTGCTCATAGGCATGTGTCATGAGACTTGTCGGCATTTCCTTTCCACCACGCACTGAAAGCAGCTCCTGGGAATCCCTCGGTTTTACTTCCCTTTCCAGTGGGTCCGAGCAGGGCAGCTGAGGCTCCGACTTCAAAAGATGCTCTGCCTCTGCCTGTACGTGCCGGTGTTCGGGAAGTCCCAGGCTGAGTTTGAGTACTTTGAGTCGAAGGGGCTGCCGGCTGGACTCAAATCTATCTTCAGACTCAGCCTCTTCATTCCATCCCAGGAATTCTCCACCTATCGCCAGTGGAAACAGGTATGGCTCTGATGGAGGAATGGGAGTGAATGATGGAGGAGTGGTGGTCTCTGACACCCTCAGTGGCAGGGTTGAGGGGGGAGAAGCTCACGATGGCTCTGTCATCATGGCAGGGTATAGCAGGGACCCCTTGGTTGGGGTTGCTGAAACAGCATGGAGGTTTTCCTGTTTGATTCTTTTGGTTTGGATCATATGAGAGCTCAGTGCCTCTTATGTTTAAACCAGTCAATTTGGTGCGTAGTAAATAGAAAAAGGGTTTTTCCCAGCTGTTCTTTTCTAACCGGTCTGCTCCAGGAGTGTTTCACATCCTTTTCCTTCTCGCCTCCTGCCTCCCTCTGACAGGAGGTGTGTCATCTGGTGTCAGCCCCCAGTGAGGGTGAGCGTGTTTGTGCTATAAGCAGAAGAGCAGCTTCGTGCTTGTGGCTCAGCAGTGGGGAGTGGGCTGAGCTGTGGGAGGTTACAGAGCATTCCCCTTCACTGTGGAATGGAGATGCGCTAAATCCGTGGCTTGCTCTGTCTGTTCATATCACAGCCCTTGCTCTCAGCTCGCCCTGCTGGTGTGGCTCCTGTGACCAGGCTTGAAGAGCACAGACAGCTGATGATGGAACAGCAAAGCTGGGTGGGCTTTTTAATATCTGTGTACAGACACAAAGCATAACAGTAGCAGGCTTTAAGACGTGGGGTTCCACAATGTGCTGCAGGGTCTGTGTGATGCAGGTGACCATACAAGCATCAGCAGCCATATAGCTGTTAATGACCCATTCTGTCTATGGAGAATTTGTGTTTGCTGTTTAAGAGCTGCAGGCAGGCACTCGTTCATATCTCTGGAGAAGATGCTGTTGGCTTTCTCACCCTTCCCCTGTGTGCTGTGGGTTACTGCTGGGCAGCAGAGCAGCTTTCATTACCTGCGGTCTCTGACCATCCCTCGCACATCTCTGTGGCTGGGAGCACAGGAGCACTTGCACAGTCACATCTCTGATACAGTGCTCTCAATCAGCAGTGCCTGCCAACTGCCTGTGGCCAGCCAGAGGGAAGCCCTGATTCAGCTGTTCAAGGCCAGCCTGCTGACATGTGAGGGGTTGTGCTCTATCTTTAGCCTGCAAGTTGAATGTAAGGTCATAACTGAACTTTACAACAGTCATATGATGAATTGCAGGTGAAGAATACTGGGTGTACCTCAAAGGTCAGAGCAGCTGGGACAGTGCTGTCTTATTTAAGGCTCCTAAAATGATTAGGAATAATCCTCATAGCATTAGCGCTGAAGTGACAGGGGTGAGAGTGGGTTTTAATAGTGAGGTATTTAGTGTTTGAGTCATTTTAAATGGCATGGAAACACAGACTCCAGGCTTATGAAGGGGACTGGTGCTTATAGGTGAGGAAATATCACAATAAGCTTACCTCTTTATTACCTTTGAAGCTTAAACAATATATTAGTGGGCAGAGGGTTAGCCTAGTGTTGCATTTCAGCTCACAGCTTCCTTCTCCCACCTACTGTTCACATACATGTTACAGGAATTAAACCAAAACTGTAGGTGATGCAGTAGACTGAATCACCCCTCCTTTACTGTTGCCCATTGATTCATGTTAGAAAAGACTTGAAAGCTGTCAAAGAGCAAGTGACTGAGCAAGAAGAGGAATAGGAACTCCCTGAGCCACATTCCTGCAGCCTGGAGATCACCTCTCCTGTCAACAAGTGTGCCCTTAGATAGGACAGTCCATATGCTATTGCTCTGTGCTGGAGTGGGTTAATGAGTCATTTACCTTGTCCCAGATGTCTGGCACAGAGTCTGAGCTTGATTTTAGCTTTGTCCTGTTAAGAACCTTTTTGTCTTCTACATGCATCTCATGGAAACCTGTATAATTAGAGCACATAGCTTCAGGGTGCCTAAACCAGTTCATAGGGGTTTTCATCTTTGGCTTTGTCCATTAGAGCCGGGCAGGCTTTTTCTGGTTGGAGTTAGTTATTGCCAGAGGCACCTAACTTCTCTAAGGATCGTAGTAGGCATGAAATTCCTTCTCCTATTCAGGTTTTTTTATTACCTGAAGTTTTGTGGTTCACTTTGTATGCAGATCTGTTCATACTTAGTTCAAGAACCTCCACAGGGGCTTTGTAAGGTGGTAAAACACGATACAACACTAAGATTAGACACATGATATTGGCACAATATCCCTGTCAAAGCATGAGACGTTTTATCTGTGTAACTAACTTTAGGAGAGACAGTTGCCTGGAATCAGTTGACTTTTCTACATTACTGCTTTGCTCACATTTCTTTGAGGAATTATGATTGTCAGCTGTCTTCTGGAGGCAAAGTCAAGGTTGGGTAGGAAATGGTCTTTATATTGGATAGAATGAGGGGCAGAGCTGTCTGAACAAAGGAACTGACAGGTTTTGATGTTCCTGAACAGAAAATTGTGAAGGCTGGAGACAAGGACTTGGATGGACAACTGGATTTTGAGGAATTTGTTCACTATCTCCAAGATCATGAGAAGAAGCTGAGACTGGTCTTCAAGAGCTTGGATAAGAAGAATGATGGTAAGTACCTTTCTCATGCTCCTGAATAGGCCTACTCCATGAGTGATCTCGTAATCCATATACCTGAACTCACTGGCTTATCTTTGCAGGCCGTATTGATGCCCAGGAGATTGTACAGTCCCTTCGGGACCTGGGAGTCAAGATCTCTGAACAGCAGGCTGAGAAAATCCTGAAGAGGTGAGGATTCCACTGCTCCTTCTGCTTTACTGCTGAGGGGGTTAGAAAGAAGCATAGAGACAAGGAACCCATCTCTTCTTTCTACCCTGTACGCTCTTTCCAGAGACCTCAGCTCCTCCCTTTTTGCCTGTTAGTCTTCATTTTGATCTGTTTTTTAACCCTCTCCGTGGTTTGACGCTTACAAAGTCATAATGCACTATGGAAAGTCACTGTCGGAATCTCTTTATTTCCTGACCTGTTGTGGGTATTTGCATCCCTGTCTCATTGTCCTGCTGCCCTGAGCTTGCTGCTTTGGAGGAGGACTGTGCAGTTGCTCTTTGGATGCTGAGTGCTTTGTGCATGTGGCACTAACATGGTAACAACCACTTATTTGTGCTGTTTTTTCCTCTTTCTTTCCTCTGCTACCTTCCCTCTGTCTGTTTGCCTGTGTGTCAGAATAAGGACGGGACACTTCTGGGGTCCTGTCACCTAGTAAGTATTATTTTGCCTTCAGTGTCAGTTGTGTCCCTGATCTTGGTAGGAGGGGGTGCAACTACTCCTGTGGGTCAGTTAAAGGGGAGATTCAGGGGAGGAAAAAAGGAGCCTACTTCTACCTGTGCTGTGTTTGAATAGGTTTTAGCTTTGTCTTGTGTCTCTTTAGGAGTCTTTTAGTAGCTGCTTTGCAAAACTTCGTTTGGTGTAGGCCTGAATAATCAAAGGGAAGGGGAGGAGGAATTTGTCATCCAGTGGGAGTCTGTACTCACTTCATGCTGCATGTTTTTAGCATGGATAAAAATGGGACAATGACAATTGATTGGAATGAGTGGCGAGACTATCACCTGCTTCACCCAGTGGAGAACATTCCTGAAATCATCCTCTACTGGAAGCACTCCACGGTAAGAAGTGGCTCCTCTGCAACGGGTCTTGCTCTTTGCCCAGCTTCTCAGCCAGAGTCCTGACCCCCAGGAGCTGCTATCAGCAGTCCTATCTTCCTCTCTATGGTTCAATAGCTGCCTTGTAGCCCTAGAAGCCCAATTGCTTCCTGTCCTGTTATCTTGCCACCCATCACTGGCACAGCTTCTGAAGCCTTTGGCACAGGTGATAACTGCACAAAGATGAGGGTGTTCACTTGACTTGTGCCTTTCAGAGCTCATACCCGTGACCAGTCCCTGCTGGTTCAGGACCTGTTAAAGCTGGAAATGGACTTGACAAGCACCCGTCCTTCCTGGAGATATTTCAGTGTGTGTAAAGAGCATGTAATGAGATTTAACTGGCTGCGAGCATGGAAGGTTCCAGACAGGTCCAGCCTTTTTGCCAGGCAGCTGCCTGCAGTTGGTCATTTAGTTCCTTACAATGATCCACAGCATTTTAATGCGGATAAATGTTGAGCAGTTGCCAGATTCATGAGCAGGAATCTCTGGATGTGAAGGTTCCACCTGTGCTGTGCTTGTAAGCAGTGGTGGTTCCTAAGGCCAGGCACAGCAGTTAATGGCTATAGATAAGCTGCTGAGCTGGGATAAGCATATCCAGTCCCTCAGCACTTTGCACTGATTAAGAACAATAAAAGTAATGGCTGGCTAATGAAACATTTCTCAACACCTTCTACTTCTGCAGATCTTTGATGTGGGAGAGAATTTGACTGTCCCTGATGAGTTCACAGTGGAAGAGAGGCAGACAGGGATGTGGTGGAGACACCTGGTTGCAGGTGGAGGTGCAGGTGCCGTGTCCAGGACTTGTACAGCTCCCTTGGACCGCTTGAAAGTGCTCATGCAGGTATGATGGAGCAGCTCCAGTTTGTTTGGATACCCAGGCAGATTCCTTTAATATTCTTGGGTGGCTAGGAGGTAATAATGTCCATCAACACACTACAGCACTCTGGCCAGGGTTAGCATCATTGCTCGTGTATTCTTTGAATGATCCAAGTCATGTTAAAGTAGTCTTTGTTGATTAGGGAAAAAATACAGAAACTGTTCTGGGGGATGACATATGAGAGCTCTCAGTAGTTGGAGAGCTTTGTGCTTTAGAGCACTGGAAGCCCTGGGTGTTGGTGAAACAGGTTTAAGCCTTGTGTTTTCATGAGGCCATGAGAGTTGAAGTGGTTGTGGTGGTCAGGAGGCAGCACTTGAACTTACTGTAAGTATTATCAGCGTTAGAAAGGAGTTAGTAAACCTTGATTTTCACCTGCTTTGCCACTGTACTTGCTCTTGAGCCAGCTGAGAAGTTTACCCGGGGTAACTGATCCTACAGTAGGTATGGGAGTTGTTTATTTAACCTTTCTCCCTGTTCCAGAGAGAGATACTGATTAGGTCCATTAGTTAACATTTGCAGAAAAGGAAAGAAGCTTGCTTTCCTATTGTAGGAGTTATCTGGGAGGGATTAAAGCCTTGACAGATCTCTGGGTAAATGAAAAAAGTGCCCTTTTGTCCCTGGATTACAGAAAAATGTGGCATTGTCGTAATCAGGGCTGGAGCTAATCCAAGCTTGCCTGCTCTCTCCCAGGTCCATGCCTCCCGCAGTAACAACATGTGCATCATTGGCGGCTTTACTCAAATGATCCGAGAGGGTGGACTAAGGTCACTGTGGCGAGGGAATGGCATCAATGTGTTGAAGATTGCACCCGAATCTGCTATTAAATTCATGGCCTATGAGCAGGTGAGTAAAAGGGCACAGGCAGGAGACTTTGCAGAAGGACAAGCTGAAACAAAAGCTGGCTGAAGTAAGTCAGTGAGGCTCAATGTCTGTTTTGGCTTTTACAGATTAAGAGGTTCATTGGCACTGACCAGGAAATGCTGAGGATCCATGAGCGGCTGTTAGCTGGTTCTCTGGCTGGGGCCATTGCACAGAGCAGCATCTACCCCATGGAGGTGAGGCCTGTGGCTCACAGTCCAGCCCTTGGGGGGTATCATGGCAAGGTGCTGAGATGGGAGAATATGGGTAGAACAGCAGCACTGTGATAGCTTAATTCTTGGAGGTCATGTCAAGCAGTAGTGCTTGCATGGTACTTGCTGTAGCCAAGTCATGCTCTTAAGTATGACATTGTGTGGGTTTTTTTCTCCTGTTGATTCTCCCATAAGCCTTAATGGTATTCATGTGTGTTTTCTAGGTTCTGAAAACAAGGATGGCTCTAAGGAAGACAGGACAATATTCAGGCGTGCTGGATTGTGCCAAAACCATCCTTCGAAAGGAAGGAATGGCTGCCTTCTACAAAGGCTACATCCCCAACATGCTGGGAATCATTCCATATGCTGGCATTGACCTGGCAGTCTATGAGGTATAAAGCCTTTAACTTGTAGGGCTGTGCTGCTTGTGTAGCTGTATCATTGTCAGACCTGTCAGTTACTACAGGAGTTTATCAGAGCTTTCCTGATCAGCTTTATAGGGCACAATTGGATTTATTTTTACCCAAAATGGCCTAAAAGATAATCCAATACAACAATTCTCCTTCCCTAGTCAACATTATGCATGGTCCCTTGTTTGCTTTCTTTATGAGAAAGGATTTTCCCCAGCAGCAGTAGCTCAAAAAGCTTTGAGAAGCCTCATGCTTCTGGCTGAATTTGCACTGGTTTTCTGGGCCTTTACACTGCATCTTTTACACAGTGTGATATGCTTTTGATTGCCTCTTCACTGCTAACATGCAACTTGTTCCTTCCAGACACTGAAAAATGCCTGGTTACAACGCTATGCTGTCAACAGTGCCGACCCTGGAGTCTTTGTTCTGCTGGCTTGTGGCACCATCTCCAGTACCTGCGGGCAGCTCGCGAGTTACCCCCTGGCTCTCGTGAGGACACGCATGCAGGCCCAAGGTGAGGAGTTCTGGGAGCTGTGGGAGCTCGTGCCATGGTCTCTGAGCTGGGTAAAGGTCCTTTAGTGTAAACGTTACAAACACAGCCTTCCCTGGCCTGTGCAGCTGAGCAGAAGGCCGTTTGCCATGCTGCAAGAGGACAGTGGACTTTGTGCTGCCCTTAGTGTCGGGGGCTGAGCACCTCCCGGACAGAGCTCTTGTTTTGATGAACAGTTTGGGGTTAAGGGCATCTGCAGATGAGGTTGAGAGAGGATGCCTGTGGTGTACAGTGTGGCAGTGGCTTGTTGAGAAGTTAGGTGCTGTTCCCCATGAAGCACTTTTGCTCTGTGAACATCCACAGGAAGCACGTAAGTCAAAACACGTGGGCTGCATTATTGAGCTGTGCCTTTCTCTATTACAGCTTCGGTGGAGGGTGCTCCTGAAGTGACAATGAGGGGACTGTTCAGACACATTCTGAAGACAGAGGGAGCCTTTGGTCTTTACCGGGGTCTGGCACCGAACTTTATGAAGGTGATCCCAGCTGTGAGCATCAGCTACGTGGTCTATGAGAACTTGAAGATGTCTCTGGGCGTGCAGTCACGGTGACCAGGAGATGCTGAGGACTTTGAACTCTAAAGTCTTGGGGTGCAACCTCAAGACGTATAGCCATCTCTCATTCTGTGAATGTGTTGACACTAAGCTGACTTAAGCAAAGCTGTGAAATCTCAGATAGTTTGTAAGTCAGTAAGGGGAGGGGGAGGATCTGGTGGCCTTTGCCATCTTGCTACTCTGTTCTACATCAAGTGGTCCTTTGTGTTGTGCCTTTTGGGAGACCAGGGGGGTGAACTCCTGGTTGAATCTTAAGGCACAAGTTGCTGAGGTCAGTTCCCAGCAGCAGGGCAGAGTAGCAAAGGTTTGGGTAAAGGGTCTGCTTTCAGTGTATAGTGTGTGCAGAGCTGTTTGCCTGCAGATGAGCACCTTCTGACTTGCTGAAAGAGCTTCTTTTTCCATTCAGAGAGCTTCTTTTTCTTTTCCCATTCAATTGTTCAACTTCCTACCCGCGTTCAAATTTGTACAAACCTTGTGTAGGAGCTGCTGCCACACCAGGCTTGTTGTTATGTTTACATATATCCCTTTGGGTAGGAGACATTCGTGTTCTGCTTCCAAGACTTGACATGAAATGGAACTTTGAACTGTACTGGTTTTGAGGGCTGGTGGGCAGTGGTTTATCTGGTCAGGCTGAGGGTTATTTAGACCAGCCTGATGAAGAATTAGAGTTATTTATTTTTGATAGGTTTAAGTGTGTCTCATAAATCCACTAACAAGATGCACTTACTAACAGAAGCAGCAGACTAGAGCCTGCATGCTTGTATCCTTTGCATGCTGGGATTGGCTTGTCTTATACTCAGCAGGGGCTTGGAAAAGGGGAGGCAGGAGAGCCCTGGATGGACTGGCACCTTGATGCATGGCTTTAGTGAGCAAAACCCACTATATCACAGCTCCTGTGCAGTCCTGCTCCCAGCACAATGAGAGAGCTTCTGCACAGCGTTGCATGGACCTTTGAATTCCATTCTGCCTGGTGCCAAGGTGGACCTTTTCCAACCCCTGTGCCTCCGCTGCTATCTATCTCTTTAGACCTCTTTGTAGATTGATGTTCAGGTTTGCGATAGCAGGATGGAGTCCCCAAGCCAGGAGTGTGTGTGCTGTTGGGAAGGGGTGTTAGGGAAGAGGAGCTGGTTGTCACTGGGAGAGGTGAGCTTTCAGTCCTGAAGACATGCTTGCTTTGCTTCAAAGGGTGCTTTTCATAAGGCTAAGGGAAAGACATTGCTTTAAAATTTCTCTGACTGCATTATGGGCTACTTTAATTGATAGGATCTGGCTTCTGAGGCCTGGGGGATCCTCATCCAACTTTTGACTTTGGGCAAAAAAGAAAGGACCAGCGTTGCATTCCACTCTTTTACTGCTTAAAGCATATTTATTTTGTATTTATTTGAACAGAGTTATGTCAGACTATTTTTATAGACTTGTTTAAATATTGTTACTGTGCTCGTAGTTCTGGTTTAGGAAGTTCTGTCTTTGTTCTCTCACATCACACAGCTGAGTCGTGGGCAGGGATGCTAAAGCACCTTCCTCTTGGGGCTGGAGCTGCCTTTCCCACGTCTGGGATTGTTGCTGGAGGACCTCAGCCCAGAGAAATTCTGTAGCAAGAAGCCATAGGAGAGAAGGAAGGGAGTAGTTGGGAAGCAGAACCTTGGGAGGAGGGAGAGGGTGCACTGTGAGGCTTGCCTTACGTTGGAATTGCCTCTGTGCATGGCTGAGAGGCTGGTGGGTGGATGGCTGAAGTTGGGAAGTAGAAGGTCTGTGTATGTTGGATGTCACAACGGATAATGGAGAGCAATCCTGGGGAAATCTTAGGGAAAAGGGGGGAGGGAAGAAATCTCAGGGACTAAACCCACAAGTTTCCAGAGAGATGGCAGGAAACTTGCACTTGGGCACAAGCTGCTTTGAGGCTGGATCAGCAAAGCCTGCTGCTGGGGCAGTGCTCTTCATAGGCAAGTGAGCACTGTGGAAACCAGACAAGGGTGCACTAGCTCTTAGCAGCTGCTTTATGCTGACAGCTTTGGTAGTTCATGGGAAGTCTCCCAAGTAAGGCTCTCCCTTGGCTATCCAGTGCTGTCGGCAGTTAGCCACATGGAAACCTAAATCAATCTGGATTAGTGATGTGATTTTTTCCACCCCCCCATCTTCTTGAGACCTGTCACAAATTCTGCAGTGGCTCCTTCCTACCGGTGTGGCCTAATGGGAATATGAATATCAGAATGCAAAAATCAATGCAAAATGACAACCATCTTTGTAGCTGTAACCACAAATTGTTATAATACAAATCTAACTTGGATTCTTCATGTAGGGAACAGTCTGCTAATAAAGGTCTGTCAAAGAGATACCACGTGTCTGCATCTCTTCATTAATGTGGTTTGTTGGTGCTGTTTGTGGCCAGACTCTTCCTGGGATGAATCCCACCAAGGATGCTGACACTGGGAAGGATTCTCCCTATGGGGACCTGGGAGAACAGAATTCTTAAATGCAAAACCAGCAAACCTGAGCTCAAGGCAGTGATGTGTTGGGGATGCACAGATGCTGTTAACCCATCTCTGAGTGTTGCTGGACTTTGCTCATCTGTTCAGCATCCATAACTGTTCAGAGAACACCAAGAAAAGCCCTGGAAGGAACCTAGCTCATAGAGCTTTCAAAGGAAAGGCTTTGTGCAGTTACTCCTTAAATCAAACCCCAACCAGGAGCTATCCTTGCAGCTCGTTCAGGACCCAGAGCTGGTAGCACAAGTGGCCTTTGATCAGGTTAACAAAACCTGCTGCAGGGGCTGGGCTGGCTTTGTTTGGTTCCTGTAATTCGAGGCTTTTATTCAGCTATAAATCTACTCCTGAAGTCTGGGGCTTGGTAATGTGAGCCTCTGCTTTCCATCGGTGTCAGCTCAGATGCTTATCGAGCACTCGGCAGCACTCAAGGCTGGCAGCATCCCCTCTCCTACCCTCCTACTGCCTCGCTCCTCGTGGTGGGGAGTTGTGTTTCATGTCACAGGCCGATAAAGCCGTGTCTGAAGCAAGGGCTGGCCGGGTACCTGTGCTCTGAGATCGAGGCAATTGGCTGTATTTGACATTGTAAAACTCATTTGTACCATAGGCATCGAGCCAAAGCCTCATTGCTGGAGCTCTGCAGAGGGCCAGGCATCCTGCTGTGGCAGAGGGAGGAGCAGGGCTCTTCTTCACCACATCCCCTCCAGCTTTTCTCCTTTCCTTTCTTTTTAAGGAAGAGGGATATTTCCAGTGCTTAATTATGAGGTTAGAGCTGAGACTGAATTGTTCTCCACATGCACAACAGCAGCCTCTATAAACCGCCCTTCATAAGCACAGTGACAGTGCTTATGTCCCTATGGGGCTGTGAGCGGGGATGAGTGTGGCGTATATCGGAAGCACAGAGAGCAGTGTGGGTCTTGGCACTTGAACCCTCTCACCCCTAGGCTGCTGAGATTACTGGGGAATGGGGAAACGGGACCTTTTCCTCTGGGATATGAAAATCCTGCCTTCATTGGGTCATCACCCCCTGCCTCTCTCATTTGGCAGTGTTGTCATGCTTTATCACAGACCTTGCCATGGATAAACATTACTGGGGAGCAATTCCCTGATCCAAAGGCTTTGGGCAGGAATATTCATTATATGGATATGGATATGGATAATCATTATTCAGGAATAACCATTCTAGGATTCTATTATATCTGTCCCTGCTGGGCTCCTTCTGGCAACCAAGCGCTGTTGAGAGAATTGGGTGCTTGATTCCAGCAAGTTAAAGTTTGGAGCCTTCCATACATTCCAGTCATATTCCAGCTCCCAAAGGCTCGGCCCACTCATTTAAAGCAGTTAATGATTGCCCTCTTCTGGTTCACCTCCATCACTGCCTCACTGCGCTGCTGCTTTTCCATAGAGCTTAGGACGAAGCGGAGGGACCGAGTGCAGAAAACACTTCCACGTGTCCCGTCCCCCATTGCTCAAGGCTGACTTTGCCCAGTGACACACGAGGTGAATCGGGTGTTTGGTTCCGATCCAAAATCCAGCAGCAAAGTGCATTGAGTTTGAAGAAAACATTTATTGCCCAAGGTGGGATCGGTTCCCTGTGCCCTGCAGCATTCGGGTACCCGGAGGAGGTGATGCTGTGACTGCAGCTGTGGGCTCCATCCATGGGCTGTTTCCTTCCTCAGCTTCCTCCATGTGACACAGCTCCTTCTAAAACAGCAATAACAGGGTAAGTGATGGGCAATGCACCAGCAGGAGGGAATTTAGTGAAGAAAGAAGCATTTTCTTTTCATCTGATTATACATCTAAGAGGACCCAGAGAAGCTATGGGCTGCCCCAGTCATGGGCACGCTTGTCTGGCTGCTGGGCTGCTAATGGTGCTATTCTGAGGCAAAGCTGTGCTATGGGGGGGCTCAGTGTGCTCTGAAGGACATTGGGGTTCAAACCTCTTGGGAAGACAATATAAAGCTTGTTCTCCCCTGGCACTTGGGATTAGTGTGTTTGAAGTTCTCCTGATGCCTCAGGCCAATGCAGCGGTACGTGAATCACTGCTCTGATGCTCTGTTCGCATCCATCTCCTTCACCCTGATGACAAAGGTTCCCCAAAATCTCTGTATTTAACTGGTTTCATTTCACTCCTCAGCTGCCTTTTAGCCAGACACAAACCCCTTCTCAGTTGACTCCAATTGCAGCAGAGCTTTAAGGACAAACACTTTGAGCTTATTCCACCCTTCCCTCAGCTTCATTCACTTGCTTTAATTTAAACATGATCCAGAAGCTTCTGCAACCCCTTGGTCCACAGCTGCCTCTTGTTAACCTGAGGGAGCCGGGTCTTGCTCCCAGGTGCTGCCCATTGCCTATAACAGAGAGACCTGCCCCTGCCTCACTGTGAGCGTCTCATCTCTGCCTGTGCCCCTGAACCCATAGCGATGGTTCTAAAAGCAGGTCCTTGAGATTGGGGGTATTGGGGGTTTTGTTGGGTCCAGCCTGGCTGCTTGGAATGGGATTTGGGCACATCTGGAAGCTCAGAGTCTCTTGATGATGATGAGCAGATGGAGAACGGGAAAAGGTAGGAGGCTTTTTATTTTCACTTTGTAAGAGAGAGCTTGCTCAAGGACTGGTCATTTGTAGGATAAAATGCCCTAAATCAGGTTGCAGAGGTCCAGTTAATGTTAAATGTTTATGTCTAGTGTTAATTAATGTAATTTAATGTCTATTAATGTTAAGCAGTCAGTATTTTGATTGAAAAACTGAAGGAAAAGGTCTGTTTTTGTGGGATTGGATGGTGTTGCCTCTGCTCTGATGGGGTTGGAAGCTCAGGGCTGCACCCCAAGCCCAAAAGGAGCCTCTGTGCTGGGGTGGGAGCAGAACTGGCTTGTGCAGTCTTCCTGACCTCCATTTGCATCCAGCCAGGCTGGGAACCTGCTCATTACACCCTGGGGTGCAGGAAAAGCAAACCCCAACCTGGAAGCAGCCTGGGGTTTGGGTGATGGTGCCTTTGTCTGAAGTGGGAACATGCAGGGCACCAGTCACTCTTGCCCCTTGCTCAGCCTTTGGGGGATGTGTGTGGGGTGGTCTTTGCTGTGGAGGCAAAATCAAGAATTTCAGGTCCAAAATCCCATTGTTTAGCTATTTTTCCCATTGTAGGGGCAGGTTTCCCCCTGAAGATGCTCAGGTGCTGGGATTTGCTTTGGGAATTCATGTATCTATGCATGTGTATTTTAACCCACCATCGCTGAAGCAATACTGTGTGTATTTAGCCCCCTAAATCATTTCCACCACCTTAAAACCCTCTCCCCAAGAGCCTGGTTTGGTGGCTGGAGCTATAAGCCAGGGTCCTGGCTCTGGCCGTCCACTAGCAGCCACATACCCTTCTCCATGGCGCATACACGATCCCCTCTTCACTCAGCCCCAGGCACTTGGCTTGGGTTTCGAACTCTTCCTGTTGGGCTCTGCTGATGCTCAGGTTTCTGGCTGGAAAAGGAGAAGCATTTACCAGGCATTAAATATGGACCAGAGGCCTCGGTGTGTCCCTTTGCGCTGCATCCCTGCCCCGTGCTCCCACTGCTGCCTTCTGTGCCCATGGTCTCTATTGGGGTCTCTCATGGTGAATACACTGGAGCAAAACCAACGTGGGCATCACTTTTTGACCCTCTTCCCAGTTAGCCCTGGTCCTGTCTGCTTAAAGGGGTTGTGGAGTAGAGTGATGCTCTCGTTGAGAAGGACTGAGTATGGAGGCAGTTTCCTATACGGGTCTTCAGGCTCCTAAGCAACAGCTTTGCAGCTTGGAAGGGCAATGGGAACCCTTATCAAGCCCTACAATGCTGCTTTATGGGGCTGTGATCAGGTCAGCTTTGCCTGCACTGCAAAGCCACGTGCTCTGCACTGGGAGGCAAGTACTGGAATATCAAGGTTGGCTTGAAAACACCGAGATTTGACAATGATATCGATGCTGAATTGTGTTTGCTTCCTGGTCTTGGAATGTTAATGGTGTCAGTGGGCTTTGTCTTTAACTTGCTCTTTCTGCTTTGCCAAGAGAGTTGGGGTTTAAAGGGGTTTGTCAATGTTCCTGTGATCACTGGAATGGTGCCCTCAGGGAAATCATTGTTGGCAAAGCCAAGCTGCTAATCCTATGTGTGTGTTTTGGTGTCCCACAATAACTTGAAGTTAGGACTGAGTTTGCGTACCATAGAGATACAGCCCCGAGTACGTCCTTTCCCTCTGCAGTTGGTACTGGATGAGTAAAACCTCTTCAGAGCTGAGGTCCATCAGTGTCCCCACAGTCTGCTGGGTCTTGGCTTGGAGAGAACAGCGTCAGGTTGGGAACAACAATCCAGGTGCTCCGTGCTGGGGCAGTGATAAAACCCAGCCCAAAGATGGGCAATGCCAGGACCCAGCCCTTAGTAAAGGGTGAGGACAAATGTCCTGTATAGGGCGAGCTGTTCTTGGTTTGAATTGTGCTTCTTCAGTGTGGGTCTGGGACGTGAAGGAGCCAAAGTCACCAGCTCCTGTCCCGTCATTGCAATGTGCTGGTGGCATTGCCCATTGGTGCTTGGGGTATGTGGTGGTAGGGTTGTGCAAGCTGTATCCCAGGGTCTTGCAATTCCCACCCCATATGGCTCATCCCGTGTCCCCAGTGAAGAGGAAACAGTTCAGAACATGAGGATTCATTGATTCACCAAACCTGCCATAAGTGTTCCCCCCTTTCCCTGAGGGACTGTGGGATAACTTTATAAATGAGGCATTCTTCTCCTAAGGGAATGGGAGTGGGTGTGCTCCTTGATTCTGGTATGGCATGGCTTCCTAGGGTTTAGTGCGGCTTGGTGGAAGGGTGTCCCTGGCCTTGAGGTGGCATTTGGAATCCACTGAGGATTCAAACAGCCAAAACAACCCAGGAACACAATGCATGGGATGATGTAAAACATGGTCATGGGCCCTTTGGGTGTCTCATCCCATTCAAACCCCAGGCTGGGTGATAACCCCACCGGTGCTGCTCACCCTCCTTCACCAGCGTGGTGCTGCCAGCGGCGATGTCCATGTAGGTGGAGTTGTTGGTGAGACATTGGTCCCCTCTGGGGAGAGAAACAGGAGGAGGGCGATGCAGGAATGGGGAGCAAAGACCCCTTCCTTACATCTAAATAAAGAGGGTGAGGAGGAATGGGGATGGAGGAGCACGCACGGAGCAGCCATGGAGCCGCGCTCATATCTCGTGCTGAAATCACTGCAGCGCACAAGGGGAGATGGGCAGGGATGGGGGCTGCATCTTACACGGCCACGCTCTGGGTGATGGGCAGCTCCTGCTCGCCGGCACCAGGCTCCACGTGGAGGAATCCATGGTCGATGAGCAGCATCTCCAGGAGGTGCCGGGGGAACTGGGCAGCCCCGGCCACGTACAGCCACGTCCCCAGCAGCTGCAGGGACACAGGGGCAGCGCAGTGAGGGCTTTGGGTGTGCAGGGGGGAGGTTTGCACCCTCCCGTGGTACATTGCTGTTTGTGACCTCTGCTTGCTGCCCTTCTCGCCCTGCACTGGCAGCAAAGCGAAACCGGTGCAAACAAATGGAGGAGGGGAATGGCTGGATTGGATCGGGAATGGTGCTGGCTGCGGGCGTCCCTGTGCAGTGTGCAGTGCAGCCCTGTGCTGCCACAGGGGACTCGCACCAAAACCACCCCCCCCTCCCAGCCCTCCTTGCTTTGAGGTCTCCACTGAGATTTGCTGTGGGACCGGTGCGTGGCTCGAGGTGTTTTGGGAAGCAAACACCTCCCGTTGCTGCAGATGTGCTGCTGAGGCTCCTCTCCAGATGCGCAGGGGGGGAAATGGAGGTTTCCCCTTCCCCATGGCGCAGGGAGGCTGTGCAGAGCATCACGGACTCACTGCATCCCCCGGGAGCAGCTCTCTCCTACCTTGGCTGCGGTGCTGTTGTCGGGGCGCAGGGCGCAGGGGGTGGCGGCTGCAGGCAGCAGCGAGGTGAGGATGAGGATGAGGATGGGAGCAACCCCGGCCATGGCTGTGGCTGCCTGAGAGCAAGGAGCAGCCGAGCCCGGGACACACGGACGGGATCGCTTGTCTGCTTGTGGGGGGGAGGACGGGACGGGACGGGAGGGTTCAGCTCTGTGCTGGTGACGCAATGGGCACCTAATGGGGACTTTGCTTGAACCTGCCAGAACAGGGGAGACTGAGCTGAGCTCTTAGGCAGAAGCTCTTCCCTGTGAGGGTGCTGAGGCGC
>JBCJKH010053176.1:18565-29501 GCA_039877255.1 Loriculus beryllinus | reverse complement strand
GATCTCCTGCTTAGCAAATGGCCTTAAGGTTTTCTTTTTTTTGACTAAAAAGAAAAAAAAAAAAAAAAAAAAACCACAACTTCATCTCTGTGGGTAAAAGAAAGGCGGACACTGATTCTTGATCCTTTGCTGGTGACCTGGTGTTTAGGAACCCAGGCACTGGAATTTGAGCCCCTCTTTCAGAGTTCCCAGCAGATTCAATGTGAGTAGCTCACACTAGCCTTGGGTAGCTTTGATTCACCAATTAAATGAAAAGACACACTGTGCCTCCTTATCAGCATTTCTGAGATCGTATTTCTTCTGGAAGCCATTTTCCAGTTGTCAGTATCCTAAGAAATAAAGTGCCTTACCCTACAATACAAATTTGCTGCCCTTAAGTCATCTGACTAGGCTTTTAAAATCCAAACTTCCTCCCAATGCTTCTCCATAACCACTCATTCTCCTAAGTCATGATAAGTGTTCTGAATCAGATACTGAACAAACACGAAGAAAATCTGGAAACAAGCACATACTTACAAAAATTTTAAAGCTATGATAACTGCTTTGATTCGAATCACTACATTGCATTAAAAAAAAAAGAAAAATATTCAACAACCAAGCACCAAATTTCACAGACGCATCCATGCCATAAGTTATGCAATGTAAGGATGATTATTTTACACACCAAGAGGCTATGGAAGGAGCAGAGAATAGAGAGGAGAGCAAATAATGGAGAGTTGCAAGTGTATGTGAAAGAACAGTGGTTTTCCATCTCACGTTGCAGTTGTTAACACCTTTGTGTTGGTTGGGTTGGGATTTTTTTATTGGCTTTCTCCTGTCAACATATAGTAAGTGCTTCTGAGTAACCATCTGTGCATGGCCTTATAGCTCTGCACCAAGTTAGGTCTTTTCGGATGGATGAACTGTGAAGAGCTGACCACCAGCAAGGCTGGCTAACCAGCTTTTAGATCCAGGCTACACAGCTTGCATGGGGGAGGCAGAAAACAGAAGGTCTCCATTTCTCTAAGCCAGTAGCTCTGTACTTGATGTTGTTCTGCATTTTCATTAATCTTTTTCAGTGGTCCAAGACCTGCTACTCTGAAGCAAGAGAGGGATGAAATGTAGTCCTAGATGTATTTCTGGTGCTGCAATGTGTTACAGTAAAATCCTGTTCATCTGAGAAACTCGAGAGCAAGCAGAGGCTATGTTATTCAAATAGTCTTCTGCATAATTCATTTCTGGGCTATGCTGAACAAAGCTGTGATAGGCAGACAAGTGGTGGCAAACATCCAGACCCTAGGCTGGATATGAACTCTGAAACAGTTTGGTCTGTGGATTTCACATCAGGTTTGGGCTTCTCTGCACTATGCTGTGGAGTATGGGACAGAGATGCTCCTGGCAGGGCCGAGCTGTGCCAAGGCTCCTCCACAGATCCCTGCAGCATGCTGCTATGCTGATGTACTCAGTTTAAATGCAGATGCAGTACAACTATTTTTATGCACTGCTAGGCCACAACGTGCTTCTTTCAGATCTGAGTTAGCTAGGGAAGGAGGGGACAGAAAAAACAGGAGAGTAGCAGGGAGCAATAATTACAATTAATGTAATCTGAAGGTAAGTAGCAACATAGTTTATCTTTACAATAGTTACACCTGTGCTAAGAACATCCGATGAAGGCACTTATGAAGTATATTCCTCATGATGCCTTTACAGCTCAGAAGTCACATCAACCTGCTGTATCTAGGGGACTTCTAGAAAAACATCATCTGTCTAATCACATTACAACACAGGATGCAGGAGTCTGGAATTAGAGTTGTAATCCTTGGCAGACTAGCAGCCTTAGAACACTGCCTCAGTTCTAAGTCTCCCAGCCTGAGGGGTTTTCAGAATGAGTCTCTTACTCAGCAAGGATGTTCATGTGGAACAGCTGTGAGATCAACCATAGTCTATTGTGAGCTGGACTGAGGCTTATCAATTCACACCAACCTGGGTAAACAGTCCATCCTTTCAATCCATTAACCATAGGAATATGACAAAGCCTGGTCCTTTGACCAATGTGGACTTTAGACAGGATTTCAGATACTCCAATCTTAATCTCTTTGGAGTGGATATGTTAATTAGGCTCTGTTAACACAAAGATAAATAATTTTTACAGAACCCAAGCAACCTCTTTCTGTCATAAACCTGTGATAAGTATCTATCATCTCAATTAACTGAGGTTACCCCAAGTGAAAGAGATCATGCTGAAGGCTGGAGTCTAAAGCAAGAAAGCATCTTATGGATCCAGATCCAGTTTCATACATCAGAGTATCTGATACCCTTGCATACATCAGAGTATCTGCTCCTAAGTCAAGGAGGTGCAGTTCGTTCCTATGATCAGAACTGCACTGCTTCTCTTTACCCCAACAGGTCCTGACATAACTGCTGTTCTTGGTGCTTAGACTGGAGGATGAAAACAGTGCAGCTGAATCAGACTGTGCCCAGGACAAATAGTTTGTTGGACTGGAGCTACAATTCTTGCCATCCAGAGTTAAGTCTACAGTGTTTCATGTCTTGTGCATATGCTTGAGAGGTTAAGGTTGGACCATTGGTCATCGTCTGTCACTGCTTAGGAACCTCTATATTTGACATGGAAAACCTTTTACTAAAAAAAAAACCCGAACCAGCAAAACCAAAACTATTGAGAACACGTAAGTATGAAAAATCAGCAAGTGACTTCAGACAAAGAAAAAAACTTAGTGAAGTTGTCTCAAAGCAAACATACTAGATTTTCATGTATACTGTGGCAACTCTTATGTAGTTTTATTATCTAAGAGAATTTATACTTGAGTAAATTTAATGTTTTGACTGAAGTGCAGTGGATGCTACTTAAAAATACTCAGCAACCTCAAATGTAGTGCTTATACCATAGAGTACTGATAATTTAATTTAAAATCCATCTATTTTCTCTGTGTGATGTTCAGCTTTCCACCCTGGCTTTGGACTAGAAATATAAGCATCTTAATATCACACATTTCTCTCCTATTCTGACATAGTGAACCACTTCACCTATGTCAGGGTATTTACATCCATAACATTTTGTTATTGTAAGTCTTGTTATTTGTACATTTGCGAATGTAGTCATTGAGAGGCAGGCTGGATCCCGCTGCCAGCCCTGAGGCTGCCCATTTCAACACTGGACAAGCCCATCTCATTCAGCTCGTCGCTTCACGAAACACAGGTCAAGGAGTAAGATTTTTTACCTCTTTAGTTCACTCAACCCAGGCCCCTCTTCACAGATGCTCCTGAAAGCACAGGGTCAAATTACACCTATAAAACTTCAAAGGTTCCCACGTCATTTGTGTCCCCCAAACCTCCTGTTTTCCTTTCCGGGGTTGGTCATTGAGAACCCAATGGAGATTTCCATTTATCTTTATTTATATAATGACACCAGAGCTTGTAGCCTTTCTGTTAGAGCTGCAGACCTAGTAAAAATCATAGAAATGCTGGGCTGGAAGTACCTCAGAGGTCCCTTCCTTACAACATGCCTAGACCATCGTTGACTAACAAAGCTGTGTTCTTAGAGGACTCCATAAACAGGGACTTCATAGACTTCAAGGCTGCTTCACTGCTTCTCTTTTCCTGTTTTCAGAATAAATGAAAATATTTATTCAGTAGATGTATTTTCAGAATAAATCTACTTCTGACACTTTTTTATGCAAACAAAGCTGGCCACTATTTGTTGCATACCCCTCCTGCCATGGAAGCAGAGATCAATTAACCCCTGTTCTTTTCATAGCCCCATTGGAAGACAGTTATCCATGTTGCCCTTTCATGTTCTTTCTCCTAAACTCAGCGAACCCAATCCCTTCAATCATTCCACTTTGGCCAGGTTTCCTAGACCTGTGACAGTTTTCATTGCTCTTTTCCAAGCCCACTTCAGTCTGTGTCAGACACAGAGACGTGCTCTAGATAGGCCAATAGTTTTTCTCTGATGTTAGCAGAGAGTTTCTTAAATATCCAAGATATGTCAGATAACACCTCAAACTGGATCAAATTTTCTCCAGCAAAGCCAGCAGTTACATATAGGCAAATTCAGTAGCTTTCTTCTTAGAATTTTTCTGGTATTATCAGGAGAGTTTCTCCGTTTTCTGGTATGTTCAGCACACATCATCCAAACCATGAGAATGAAAAAGCTACAGCTGTGCACATCATATTACCCTAACTCTTGGTCTCATCCCCCTCAGCCTACCTGTTTCATACACTGGTTGTGTCTCATCTTTAAAACCTTGTAAGCATTTTGTGGGGATGTCTGTCCTTTATTAGACCTGTAAACTGTTGCTTAATACATTGGGACTTCAGCCTGGTAAGACTGTGGGCATTGAGAGTTTTTCTGAAGTAACGTAATAATGTATCAGATGACAAAGCACCTAAGAGCACACATGTCAAGGAGAGTTAATCTGGTATTAGTGAGTCTTAACTAGAGAAGAGCAGAGCACTCAGGACAGCAGGTCCTTTGCCCTCCACTAGCTTAGAAGCCTGGGGAAGAGAAACAGCTCAGGGAAGTGCCTGCATGCCTGCATGAAGAGCTCCATGAAATCATTTGGTAATCTGGAAGGGGAAGAGGTTATGTTCACCACGCGGATGCAGGCCCCTTAGTAGAAATGGCTTTGGTCTTGGATTCTCATTGAACCTCTTTGTTCTGCTCTGATTTTCTGAACAATGTGATTCTGTTTCTCCCCATGAATGTAACTCCCTACGGTTTACTGCAGTTTTGTTTATTCTTTGCATAAAACTTAGGAACTGGCTTTTTTTCTTTCTTCCTAGCAGATGAGCTTGTCTGGTCTTTCATAATTGTCCTGTGATTCTCCAGAAAAGCAGAAATAGCGGGGTCAAGTCTGGATCATTACCATAAGATATAGTCAGGAGAAAAGTTAAGGGAAGTCAGGCTGTTGTACACAGTGCCATACAATGTAGGACAGCTATTTAGGTACTCATCTCTCCCCTCACAGGGGTTCAAGTTGTCATCAGCCTGTTCGCTAGCTTGCCAGCACAAAATCACCAGGTGCTGCAGCAATTGCCGGCAAGCCTCAGTTTAACAAGCGTGCTTACAAACAGCATCTCAGCGAGATCCAAGGAGGGAAGTGATCTTTTAACAAGAGGCGGCAAGTCACTCCACAGTTAGTAGGCTGACGCACTACAGCGAGCCAGCTTAATGATTCTTGTTCATCACTGTGAGAGAGGCTGGGAAAGAATGTCAAAAATGAATAATAGAAGTGTGATGGTCCGGGGAGGCCATCAGGCCCTTTAGTCCAATGTGCTTATCCACTTAAATATTTTGCTTCCAGTCACTCTTCCTTTCTTACTTTTTCCTGAGATACTGTGATTCTTCCCCCTTCTGCCGGCAGACACAAAGCTTTAGCTGTTGCTTGATCTAATTTCTGTGACATTTCAGGCACTCTTCCTGCTGACTTGTTCCATCTGGTTATTACCCTTTCAGTGAGAAGCAGTTCTGTCTGCATCTCTGCTGAGTCTCCTAGTCTGTGTGCTTAGTGTTTCGGCTCCTCCTCCCTGAACAAGCAAGCTTGGGCAGGTTTATAAATAGGAATTTTCAAGCTAATGAGAAGGGGTGCGGGGGTGAGGAAGAGAGAAACTGCACTAAAGTCACTTCAGAGACAGATCCTAATGCTCTTCAGAATGACAGCTTTGCAGGCACAGCCACAGAGGGACATTTGGAGAGGTGATGGTTAAGCATCAAAAGGGGGAAGGGGTTTTAAGATTTGGCTCTGTCACAAGTATTAATACAACTTGGGAAAAGTCATACCTCCTCTCAGTTCTCCAGGGGCTGAATCCCGTTCCTGCTTCCCACCCAGCTCGTGTACTGTAATACCTGTGGGGCAAGAATGGTCTATTCCTATGCATTTACTTGTAGATCAGTAAAATAAGGCTTGCCTCTTGCTGAGATCTCCCAGTGTTACCACGATAATACAGACTTCTGTTTAGATGCAGTGCCGTGGCTCATAAACACGACATCCTTTCGCTGGGGCACAGTATGCACCTTGCACTGTATGACTTTTTTCCCCCACTTGTTTTTATTATCCCCACTTAGGGCTGGTAAATAAATCAGTACAAGTCCTTCTGGAACTGAAATTCTTGTACTGACTTCCAGGTCACTTTCCAGAAGAATAAGTCATTTCCCTTATCTGTACTATGAAGACAAAACACAGCCAGGGTGACCTAATTCATACAGATGGCATGTGGATCAGCAGCTACATATCTGGACAATACTCTGCATAGGAAACATGGTTTTGTAAATGCCAAGTGTCACTGTATTTGTTCTCTGAACCAATAAACAGGGACCTACTCCAAAATGACAACAGAGAAGTGGTTGTGAGGCATCTCTCTAGTGTCATATATGTGATAAAAGAGAGGTGGTGGCCAGACATACTAAATGTAGTATCAGATCTGAGCAGCACATCCTGCTACTGAGAAGCCTTCCAAGATTATTAGACAAGTACTCTCCCCTTGCAAGTCCTAGGACTCAATGTGACTTAGCAGATACGTGGAGAGGACGTGAGGTCAGATGTAGAATAAGAACTGCGTCAAAGTGCAAATGGGTGATTACCTGGAGTCATCCCTGATCGCCTCCAAACATGAAGATTCAGCTGTAAACTGCAGGATGTTCTGGAAAGAATCCAGATTCATTCTCATGCAGGACAGGCAGAATGTAGACATGCTCAAAATACACATTGTACCTACAGAAGAAGTGATGCTCCTGTATCCCTTACTTCTGGACCTCACACAGACTATATCTCAAGCATGCTGTCCTCTTCATCCATCAAATTAGAACTGATTCATTGGAGAGATAAATGAACATAGTCCTCTCCTCCTTGTGTCTTCTCTTTCAGAAAGTCCTTTCTGAAGAGGTTAGGAAGCTTTCATGTCAAACCATGGAAGTGGTATAAGATCTTCCTATATTGTCTCCCCTTCTGGAAGAAACCCTGGCTTAGTCCACATTTAAAACTGATCACTAAAAACACTGCTCTCCAAACATGCAGCTGCAAGAACTGGCTGTTCAGGGCAGTGGCAAGAATCACTTAAAACATTTCGGCATTTTGAGATATGAAGAATTAGCAGCAGCTTTGCAGAAACCTGTTCAGCATTCTGAGTCATATCCAAAAAGCAGGAGACCAGCCCTCATTTACCTATTCCAGCTTAGAAAAGCAGTATTCAGATGGCTCTTATATTTCTACCCAGCAGGCTAAAGGCATGTTTAGTAAGATGAGACTTTTTTCTAATCTCAGATATTCCCTTCTTCACAAAACTCTTCAAAAACTTTCAATAACCTCTTACAGATAGCTTTATGAGCCCGGGTGCTTACTGGGGAGGTGTAAGACATGGCAGCAATGTCCTACCAGCAGACTGCATTCGGACAGCAATGTAGAAGGGGAATGGAAAATTTAGTGCTAGTATTTTATTAGCTGAATGCGATGCTCTTCTGAAGCCTGTTGGCAAAGTTAAAAGGTTGATGGCATTTTTAAAGAAGTTTTAACTGGAAATGTACTGAACCTCTCAATGAAGTACTACACTATTACTGCCACCTGTAATTACAGGAGGAACATGTCTTCTATACGCTGAAGAGGAAATCTGTTCTGGTGGTACTTGGACATGGAAACATGAAATCTTCAGCACAATACTACTGTCAGCACTCTCGGAGACCTGCTCTTGTTAATGTCACAGAAAAACGTCTCTCTGTAGTAACACAGTATCTCAGGAAAGGTCTTTTTCAGAACTTCTCCCACCTAACAACCATGCTTCATTACTTGCCCTTTTCAGAAGCCAGTTTTCTATCTACTGCTTCTGTGGCTCCAAAATATTGTGCTAAGTACCCGTCTCGTCTCTCCATAAGGATCAAATACACCTTCTGCTTTGCAGAGCATGTTGCACAACTGTAGGTCCTGTTTGCTACCCAGTGTCCGTACTGCCAACCACTGTTTTATCCACAAGAACAAATGGCCTAACAACAAACCAATTAAACAGGGCTAATGTCGCACCTTACTTCTGCATTACTTGCAGCCAGGGATAGATAGATCTGTTCATTTCCTCAGTGGAGCTGTTTACTGATCTAGTGCTGTGGTGCTGTGGTTTTCGACCCACAGTACGTGAGATCCCAGGGCTCTGCCAATTGTTTTTAAGGACTGCATGGATAAAGACCAAGAAAAGCAAACCTACTCTTCCCACAGGAGCCCACACCTCTGCTGGAATTTTTAGTGGCTGGCAAATTGGAAGAAAGTTGAAAACCATTTGTCTGGTGTAACAAGACAGGATATGTTCCCTCGGGCATCAAATTTTGGGGAACTGCTGAGGAATGCTGCCAAGTTGTAACAGTTGCAGTGCCTAGTTAGCACCTGTCTATGAAGAGCAGCATTTGTGAAATAGCTAGGGGTGCACGGAGAATGCAGCATCTATTCCTTATTCCATGCCTGGATGAGATACCTCATATGAACAGTAAGCTTTCCTTTGAGTCATTTCAAGCCAGTGCCAACATCAAGAATCATAGAATACCACACTGGAAGGGACCTGAAAGGCTGAGGGAGCTGGGTCTCTTTAGCTTGGAGAAGAGAAGACTGAGGGGTGACCTCATCAGTGTTTACAAATATGTAAAGGGTGAGTGTCAGGATGATGGAGCTAGGTTTTTTTCAGTGATGTCCAGTGATAGGACAAGGGGCAGTGGGTGTAAACTGGAACACAGGAGGTTCCATGTGAACATCAGGAAAATATATTTGTAGTTCTACAAGTACGCAGTATTTTCTGTGTCTGATGAATATATACTGATAATGTCCTGTGGGTTATGCTTGGTTTAAATTTCCTGGCAACTGATGTTCCAGCTCACGTTATGGTCACAAGAAAGGGTTCATCTAATAAATTCAAAAATAAGCAGCTACTCTAAGCTGGTGGCTTCTTTTATATTAATGGATGGAAGAATTCATAATTCTTCCAATTTGTCTTGGATGAATGCTTTCTCAGAAAGAAACTTAGAGCTGCCTATGTCTTTCTTTATTTCCTAGACAGAAAAAATTTATTAAAGTCAGGAAATAGTTCCCCCAATGCTGTTGGCATACATTGAGAAAGTAAATTGCAGAACATTATTTCATTTCATGTAATTTTTCATGTTTTATTTGTGATTATTAAGCTGTCAAATTTTTTCGAAAGGCTCCTATTTTTTTAGGAAGGGAAAGTTTCTTACCATTGCTGAAAATTATGGTAAAGCTTAGATTAAAAGCTTGCAAAATGTTATTAATCTCAGTATTTTCTTTATGAAAACATGAATATTTCCATGTCGTTTTCTGTTCAGAATGTATGATATTTGTATGTTCCTTTTCTAATTTGCATTTTTTAGGTAAATCTATGTTGAGTAGGTATATAATTTTTTAGATGCATAACTGAGTTTTAAATCAGTACAGTATTATTGTATAAACATTGATGAACTTATAACTGTTTATAAAAGTTTGTAAGTATTTTCTTGACCAAAAAAGGCTTATTTCATATTCTAAAGTACTTTGGTTGAAATTCTGGTTCCACTGAAGTCAGAGGTCAATTACAGTCAGTAACTATTTCTTCAACACGACTTGGCTCTTTAAGTTCTTTGTCTACATTTGTGTTTATTTTAATTAAATAGAAATATATTTAAAATATTTAAAATAAATTGTATTTATTTAACGTTTATTGCATTTTATTATATGCTGATATATATATATATATATATAGGGGTATAAGAGTATTCAAGAAAAAAAAAAAGATTACACTAATCCACATATTTTTTATCCATACCAAATACTGATAACTATATAGTGCAAAGTCTGTGATATGATTTCATTATATTGATGTCTATAAATACCTAAGATAAAGTTTTAAATATGTTCTGTAAGTTTTCTTTTTCTTTTTAGCTTCCCCATGGGTAGATAAAAGTCGAACTCCAAACAAAATAGATCTCTATGATGTTCGTAGAAGACCATGGTAAGTTTTATTTAAAGGAATGATATATAGATCACTTTCTAGAGATGACTGTAAAGGCAAAATTCTTTTATCATTTATATATAGTAGTCCTTGCTTTTAGACATTGCTATTTTCTTTTTAAAAATAATTTGATTCTTCTGAATAAACAGTTCTCAAATCACACTACTTTTTATGCACTATCCACTGTAGTGTGTCATACTGTAACATTGCAGGAACCTTTTCATAGGAGGATAACTGTCAAATTGGTATAAGACAATTAAAAACTGTGATTTTTTTTGTGCCAAAATTGAATGTAATTCGGATAATTAGACTGAGACACTCTTCTGGACTTTTGCAAATGTTTCCAAATATGTCTGAGTGGTTTAGACCAACAGAAAAATTTCTAGATTAGTAAAAGACAATGGAACAATGGGATTCTTTCTCAAGATTTTTTCTTCAAGCTTCTCAAGGCATAATGTACATTGATGCTAGTTGAATGTATTTTTCCCTAAGCTGGGCTAACATAATAATTCATCTGTTATCAAGATGCTCTGAAGTAGCATTTATATTTTTCAGTTATCAACATCTGAAAACAGTGATCTTTTTTGATCGGTATATCCCATTTCCAGACTTCCTTAAAGTAGTTTACACTTTGGTTTACATAGAAGACACACCAAGAGAGAAGATGATAGCACATGGTTTTGTATTATCTACAATGGGAGAGTTTTGTTGGTTTAGCTAGATTTAGTTTAGAGATTGCAGGGTTTTTCATCAAACACAACAAATATGTTTCCAAATTCGTGTCTTTCATACCCTTTATTTATTTCAGGTATATTCAAGGAGCTGCATCTCCCAAAGACATGCTTATATTAGTTGATGCGTAAGTATTTAATGTCAGGTTATTAATATTAGAGGGATAAAAGTACTTAGATATATTGAATGAGTCTCTGGATGCTGAAAAATGGAGAGAGGATTAAGAGGTATT
>JBCJKH010053176.1:0-12044 GCA_039877255.1 Loriculus beryllinus | reverse complement strand
GCTTTCCTAACCTGGTCCCTAGCTTCCCGGACAACATCCCTGTATTCATCCCAGACCTCCTGTCCTTGCTTTCACCTTTTATAAGTCTCTTTTTTCCTTTGAATTTTTCTCAGCAGCTCCTTATCCATCCAAGGAGGTCTCCTGCCCCTCCTGCTGTACTTCCTTCTAGTTGGTATTCAAGAATCCTGAGCTTGTAGCAGGTGATCCTTGAATATCATCCAACAGTCTTGGATTTGTTTATGGTATATGTCTCACTTTGTTGGTTTATGTCACAGTCATACTTTGTGATGAGTTACAAGGAAGGGAAAGTGGATGTAACCAGTTATAGCCATAAACGTGGTATGAAAAGCAAGTTCGCTCACTGTGGAAAGTTTGTCCTTTGCTCCTGTAAAGACTGTTGAATCTGTGGTTGCAGAAAAGGAAAAACAGAATCCACTGCTTCTCTTCCTGCAACAATGTTTATAAAAGATGCCAGAATTTACCTTCAGATGATCAGCGTTAGGTGGATATACACTAGGCATTGTCATTACATTAAGAGCACAAGCAGGTGAGTGAAACAAATAGACAGGTTTGAGAACATACGGAAGAGATAACGGTAACTTTATGGGTTCTCATCTTTGGCATACCTGTAGATGGGAGTCAGTTTTGAAAAAATATCCCAGGATAATGTAGTTCATGGTCTCCTGAAGGTGTAGTCCAGGTGTAGACACTAAGCTTCTTCTTAGGAAAGTAAGCCGGAAGCCAATAAAAGGAAAGGAAAAATAAAAAAGTTCTGAAAGGCAAGGAAAGTTCCTCTTGCAACTGGAGTAATCTTCTTTATTGTTTTTAAACCAATTACTTTTCCACTATAATATCTAGAATTCTAAATCGTGTAATTGCAAAACTGAGTCTGGTTTTACCTATTTTAAGGAGAAGAAACCCATGAAATGGGAGATTTATATTGGCGAATTGTCCCTTTGAGGACATTTGAAACAGTGGGTTTCATTTAAAATCTGTGAGAATTTGAAGGGGGGAGAGGGAGACTAGGTAGCTAAAAATGCTGCATTTTTAATGGCCAGTATTGAAAACACCCCTACTATTTATCTTATGTATACTCTGAGATAGATGTATAGGATATATTAACAGGTAAATAAAAATTGTATAAACTCAATAGCTCAAAGACTGTAATATTTCTTCTAAAATATACTCTGAAATAAATGATAGAAGGTAGTACCTCAAAATTTAGTCCTACTACTGTCTAGAAAAATATTATTACACTTTAAAGCTGTTAATGCTTTAGCAAATTGAGTGCCAAAAACTGGAGCAGCACAGAATACAATCAGACTTCAGAATTTAAGTGAATCAGCTGCTTATTCAGGAAAGTGAATGGGAGTTAATGGAATTATGGCAAAGAATTCATGTCCCTGATATGAACACAGCATGATTCCAAGAAGTGTAAATAAAAGCAAATCCCAGAATAACAAGTGTGAAAACACTTAATCTTAAGGTTTCTGTTCTAAAGAATTTAAAAATTCTACATTCTTTTGTAGTGTTAAAATCAAATTTTTCAAGCAGAAAAGGACAACTTAAACTTCTAAAAGATGGTGAAGTATAGTAAAGAACAATTATTTTGAACTATGATCTCTCTTTTTTTATTTGCTCTGTAGTACCCATTCAGAGATGTTCCCTTTTTAATATGTGGAAAGACATGGGACAGACTCCAGAAAGACTGTCTGTTTCTAATCTGTTAGTCCACAAGAGCTAATGTAAGGGTGTTCGGTTTAATGTAGAGGCAGTGGTACAGAACGAAGTACAAATGTCTCAGTGGGTTGGTTTTTTTTTTTTTTTTGACTGTGTAAGAAGCCTGCCCAACAACATATACCGTACAAGCCACAGCTTTCTGTTCAACTCTAAAAACACATCAGGTAGTCAGACGGAGCAACATGACTGAAACCTGTTAATGTTCATCAAGGGAAAAGGCATTTTGCAACTTTTGGTCAGCTTTCTTTTTCCTTCTCATTTTTTTAATTAGTTATTTCATGGTGCCAGAAAAGCTGAAGTGAAAATGACATGGAAAAACAGTCTGTCAGACTGTATAAAAAACCAATATTCTTATAATACATCTTCTAAAGAAGTAGTATCAAGGAAGAGATCAGTTTATACTATCTGTGTATCTGACCTGTAGACTTTAAGAGCAGTGAAGCAGAGAAGTCAGGGAAACAATGAAGGAGCAACCTGATATTTATAGAAAGTCTTTATGGTTCAAGTAAAAAAAAAAAAAAAAAAAAAATTCTAAAGACATCTGACTGTTTACAACTATAGTATTTTAGGTAACAGATATAACATTGACAACAACAACACTGTACCACCTACAAAGAACCTAACATGAAAGCAGTACTCTTACTGCATTATAATGTATTATTTTGTAACTGCCGTAAATATTATTTTTCCTTTTTGAATGTTTCATTTTGTTCCTTGATCCTGATGTCATAAATTCCTGAAGTCAAGCATGGACAGCTTGTTTCTTTGATGTCTTTACCCACCTATACAGTCATAAACTAGCATTTCAAATAACCAACAACCTGTATTTTCCAATTTAATTCACAAAATCAGAATTCTGTGTCTTTATGACTCAGTAAGGAGATTAGCATTTCATTTTGTAGAAGGTGCTGACTTTATTGATTTAATTGATTGATCTGTTCCTGTGCAATGAAAGTCATAAGAATGTCTTATTTTATTATTATAGTTACTCAAGTTTTGATTTTGAGAGTAATGAAACAGTTCAATTCTGTGTACACTGCTTAACACAGTCTAGAAACTGCATACAACCTACAGGACTGAGTAGCAGTTATAGAATCACAAGAAGAAAGAAAAAAAAAAGAAGTATTTATATTACTGTTGAGGTTTCCTGCAATGTGAATTTTAGAGGTAATTTTGGGTTCTCATTACTCACAAATCTTATATTTCAATCAAGTACATGCTTTATATTTTAATATTTTCTTTCTTCAGCATTTTATAGTAAGCTTGAACTATGTTAATTTGCAAAGGCATAGGTTTTTCATTTCATCTAGTCTATTTGGAATAAGTCAATTTTAATTTGTATAAAACAGATCTCCAGTAATGAGATTCTCCTCTACATGTCTTTCAGTTTCCCTATGGTCCTGTAGGGCCTGACAAGGATATTTCTTTGCAAGGTATCTATAAGGATCTCAAAACACTTTGCAAACATCATTTAGTGATGACTCACAGCCCCTTCTCTTGTTGCCGCTTAATGCTGAAATGGAGGCCATGGTTTGTCAATATGAAGAATGTGATGGCAGCAAAGTCTTTAGTGACTGCTGCTTCTGCCTCTTCCTCACTCCTCCTTTGTGCCATCACTGCCCCCGAATAGGCTGATCCTCAGCTACTCCATAAATCTGATGGTGTAACTATCCCAACCGAAACCCAAGCAAACCTAACAAAGCTTTTTAGTTGTTATCGTGTATCTTATAGTCTCAGCAGTTACCAGACTGCTAATACTGCTGGGAAAGTGCTGATTCATGATGAACATAGTAGCAACGTGCAGTGACCCAGGAGCAGGAATGAGCTGTGGAGGAAGGAGAAGGCAAAGGAGAGGATGATGCTGATGGGAAGTGAAGTAGCAATACCTGAAGCCCGTATTACCAAGGACGACTGTATCATCAAGCCACCATCCCAGGCACAGAGAAACTAAATGACTTGTTCACAGGAATAAAGCAAGTTACAGCAAATTATTGGCAAATAGTATACTTTTAAGACATGATGACAGCTGCTCATCCCTTCTAAACTCCAGGCACGTTTCTGCCCTGCTAGTCTTGTTTGAAATCACAACGAGAAGGTAACTATTACACATCCAAAAGGAGGCTGTCCCATCCAGGTGTATTATCAATACTTGGCAGCTCATAAAAGATTCTAGACTGGTTCCTGAAGATAAAAGAAACAGCGACATCCAAATATCTGAGCCAGGCCTTGTTTTTAAAGGCAGCATGTATGTACACACACAGGTGGTCCACCTCTGCCCTCTTCCATCCCTTTCTTCTTCTCTTTGCCTCTGCTACTCCAACAAAATTTCGCTAGATAAGTTTAAAATGGATTTTTTAAATAGATTTTATAGTATTTTTTTAAAGATTAGTTTTAAAGCGCTGCAAAGGGCTGTATAACCACCTCTTAGCTTTCAGAGGGCTCTTTCAGTTTAGGAACACACGGGAGTGCACAGTCTCAGATCTGGAAGTAAACTGGTACAATGGAATTGGTGAAAATGTCTGCATGGATGCCCAGCTTGCTGGGATGAAAGCCTACACATACGAAGACGGAGGGAATCATTTGCAGTACCCAAGCTCCCTGCTTGTGTGCATGTGAGCTTGGGTACCCCATGTGAGCGTGCGGTACTGTCTCTGTGGGAGGCTGCTTGGACAGCGGGGTGCATGAGAGCAGCAGGGGCACTGCTCCAACCCAGCCTGCCCACGACTCCCTGTTGTTCTTCCAGAGAAACAGAAACTCCCCTCCAGTCTTTAATGAGAGCCAAGCAAGACTGCCATACGTACTTTGTATATCGGAAAATGGGAAGAGGATAGGATGCTGCTTTCTAAAGCTTTGTAACTCATATTCAACAGCAAGGCCTAGCAACCTAGTAAGCAATTCTATACAAGCCTATGATATATTTAAACGATCTCTTGTGAGCTGATTTGGCTTCCCTACTTTATTGCTGCACTTGCTAAGCCTGATTTTCTTTCTGACCTTTGGATCACAGAACACACGGTAATCTCCAAGCCAATGCCAATGCCCTCCATAAACAAGCAGTGTCCCCAGGATGCGTATTTCTGAACATCAACCACTTCCCCCAATAGATGACAGTCTCTGTTTCCAGCTGCCAGTTCCTTTCTGCTCATCATCCCACTCTGGATGATGCCCACATTCCCTCATTCCCATGGAAGCACTGCTTTGTCTCCCAGCTGTGAACATCTGGCAGGTCCCTAGAGTCCAGATAGAACCGTGGCTGCCCCCCGTCACATTGCCTATATTAGAATTGGTGCTGCTCTGCTGTTAGGCACAAAAGAGGTGCTGCTCACTTTTCTTGTGCTTTGCTCCCACCACTGAAACACAGCTGCAGCTTCCATTCCAGGCCTATCTGGAGCACCAGTTTTCTAGCCATGCTTCCATCTTTACCTAATTTACCAACCCCTCTCTCAACACTTTCAGCATGAAGCTTGTATAACAGGCTTGTGCTGTGCTGGAAGAAAGTGGGTTTGGCTGCTACACATGTGAAAACACTCACCTCACTCTTCTGGATTCAGGTATATGGGTGGTTTCCCAGTTAGCATGGCCTCAGCAGTTACCAGACAAGAACTAAAGATGCTGCTGCAACACTGAAATTATGTTCTGTCGTAAAAAATAAAGCAGTCCACACTATTAAAGCTAGTATTTACTCTCACTGGCAGTTTGGGAGAATGCTTGTTGTCCTTTCATATGCTTCATCCATGACCGCTTGTAAGACAATCCATCATGTTACTGCTAGACCTGAAATGTGTGCAGTAGTCCACCCTGCAGAGGCAGACAGCAGGAGATGGAAAGAAAGATGTTCGGTGCAACCACACAGACTGCTACCATTTGAATTACAAGAGCATCCTTGTTACAAAAGAGCACTGGTAAGGTCTTTCTCTCTCAATGGGTCACACACCAGAATAGACAGGGATTGAGCATCGAGAGGGAAGAAATCATGCAATGCAAACATAAAGAGAAATAATTGAGGCCATGTGTAGACAGGTGCAGGGCTAGCCCTGGGAATCAATAAAGCAGTTAACTTCCCAGAGCAGGAAACCAAAGCACGCAAACCCAGCTGCCTGTTTTGCCTGTGCTGGAGAGCCAGACTGTCTGCCACTGCCTCCACCTCTGGTCAGCTGGGTTCAGACTGTGGGCAGCTGGTATTTCCAGCACCAGGACTAGTAGCATGATCTGTCTTAACGTGTCTGATCTCTACACAGTGTCACCACCACTGCTTTTCCCGTCCATACCCCATCCCTTCCTTCCCTTTTCTGCCATAGGAATACACCTAATATCTGTTCCTCATACTAAATTCACTTTTTGCTATGTCATTGGAAAACCTGACACTGCTCTGGAGAAGTGCTGCGTTTATTTAAAAGTGCACTCAATTTGCTGCATGAAGGTTTTTGATCTTACCAAGGGCAAGCTCCCGTTTGAAAATCAGGTTAGCTGCTGTAGCTCCTAATGGGACAACAGCCACCAGCAGCCTCTGGTTCGAGACGTAGCAAGGATGACTGCTCAGCCCTTCCTGGCAAAGGCATGAAAGCAATCTCACTTCCATGAGTCCTGTAACAAACCAGCTCAGTATTTGTTCCAGGCTGGCCCTGGCATCTGGCATAGCATGTAGCTGAATTGCATTCTGGTGAAAGTCACCCTCAAGTTCAGATGCAAAACCGGCTTCTAAGACAGCTGCGTTATTAATTTGTTGAGTGACAAAGAGAATTGCTGGAGATGCAGGTAATAAAGGAAGCAGTATGTTTTAAAACTTAACAAAAAACACTGATAAGAGATTTCAATAACTTCCAGTAGAAACCAGTCACAGAAGAAGCTCTGTTTACAGCAGCTCCTCAATGCCAAAACATTTAGTCTCATTATTGTAGATGCTTAAGCAATCATGTCTTAGGCTGCTTTGTTTCATAGCAGAGTTGATCACTAAAGATTACAAACAGAGCAGTAGCAGAAGTTCTGCAAAGGAAGACACAAAAGCACACTGTTAAAGAGTCATAGAAAAAGTATTCAAGTATTCAATAGAAAACACTCACAGGTGTAGACTTATGATCATATGACACACAAAAAGAACATCACTAAGGGCACAAAATCGTACACTCACAAGTAGGAAATGCCAGGATTAAAACTGTCTATGGAACCTTTGTTCCCTGTTGAAGGTAAGGCACTGTGATATAATCTCCAGCTGCAGGATCACAAACTGTTTTGTCTGAGAACCTGTACCACACCCTACGCAGGGAACTGATGAATGTGAACATTGGCTCTACAATCATTGATTTCTGGCCTGCACACTATGGGGTCACTGCACCACAAATTTCATCTGGATCAGATGCAAGCATACAGTTGCATTTTAATAATCTTTTCAGCCAAAGCTCACAAGATAGCATTTAGCATATAGAGGACTTACACCAGCTGTGGAAGGACAGACCATACTTGACTCATCATGAAGTCAGTGAAGCACAGGCAGACTGTGCATGATATACAGTCTGCCAGAACAGAGTGTCCCTTCCCTTCTTTAGAAGGCATTTGACACGGCAGAGTAAGTATGTACCATTTCAGCACTGTGCATCATGTAGCTGTCATACTCTGGCCCTAGAATTGGACTCACCATCTCGTACAGTCATGCACTGAAGAAACAAACATGCTCATTCTTATGGTCCTCGTTTCATATGAATCTCAGCACTCTCTATCCTGCCCACAAGCTGAATCCTGCACTGAATGCCCAACTGGTATTTGTACCGTACATATTTCCTCCTGGTACTCTCAGCAGAAGTCTCATACTGTAGGTCTCCATGATGTAATGAAGTGCTAGGACAACTTACCAGGGCCAGCTCTGAACAGTGCGTGTGTCCTATAACCATGTCATACCCAGCTACATAAGTAGCCTCGTGTTGTGTCAGGAAAACACACTTTTTCTCTGTTACCACTTAATGCATGTATCCTCAGAACAGCTCTAGAGATGGTGGGGAAAGGATATTTACCCTGGTTTACACACACAGGATTGAGTCTTAGAAATCACAAGCTCTAACTCTTTCTGGCTGGCCAGTCTAAGATCTGAAAGAAATTAATTTTTTTCCTAAGTCATCCTCCATTCAATAAAACTGATCAATCAAGGCACTTTGTAATCTTCCGTGAAGTGGAATTCCTCAAGAAAAAAAACCAACTATAGTTCATTATAGCTTCACTTAGCTACTTAGCTCACTCAAAACTTCCATCAGCAATGCTTATTCCTCTGACGCAGTTCTTTTTTCAGACTGGGATGCTGGTGGTGGCTGTTGACCTGTGTCATCCCAGGAGCAGGTGAAGCCATTTGACAGCAAGTGGCTGATGGATTTTATTCCTAATTTCTCTTTTGCTTTGTTTCTCTGCAGCTGAGAGCATTGAACTGAGGGGTGGGGAGAGTAGACATTAGTTTTTGCTTATCCTGACATGATTTGTGGCATAGATCTTTCACAGCTCTGTGAGACTAGTCCCTGGCACTCGTGTCTCTGTTAGATAATGTGTCCTTTCTTCTACACACCTCCTCATTAACCTTCTGACTGTATCTGCAAACAACAGAGGACAAATCTGCCTTCAAAGTTCAACTATGAGATTCAGAGAGAAGTCCTGCCTGATGTCTGTAGGGAGCAAAGTAAAGGAATCCAAGGGATGCTTCGAGAATTAATAAGTATCTTTGCTAGAAAGCAGATTTACTTCACGGAAATCACAGCTGGTCCCTCTCTTCCACTTCTCACATCAGACTTAAAATGACCGCAAGGCCAAGAACTGTGAAGGCAGAATGCAGCTCATTCCACTCTGGAAGATGCTCTACTTTACTTCAGCTTCTATCATCTAGTCTTGGCAAATGAGACGCAGAGTTTCATGAGAAAGATCATCTCATCTCAGATGCAGACACGGGCAAAAAAGTACTGTCCTGACCTGTTAGTCTTCAGTATTTATATTTAGCAAGTTACTCCAAGCTCCATTCATTCTTTGAACTGGAATAACCCTTTAAAAAAAAATCTTCAGTCATCTTCTGGATCTCCTCCTCAGTCCTAATCTGAGATTAAACTAAGAACAATTGCTCACTTTTGTTATACCCCAAGTTTCAACCAGAAACCCCTTTTGATTCTGAGATCGCTTTCTTTGCCTTGGAGAATTATTCCAGGATCCACACTTCCAGCCCAAGAATGATTACTATATATTTACGTTCACAAGAATTTGTTCCAGCACTAGATCAATCCTCACACTGCCTCCTGGGATACCCTGTCTTTTGAACTTAATTTTGACATCCCTTACTTTTTCTTTCCAGCACTGCCTCTTAGATTGCTTCTTTTTCTCCATCTTTTCTCTTGCTGTCAAGAGTGGTAGTTCAGGAGACCACCGCCTTTGCACATCCAACTTTGAGTCTCCCATTTTCTCCAGGCTCTTCTATGAAAGAAAGCTAAGTCTTATTTGTTGCCTAGGATATCTACTGACCTCATCATGGACTTCACGACTTTATCAAGACAGGCTGACATTACAGACCAAGTGAAGATTCTGGCTCTGACATATTTTTCCTCTTTGATAGTGGTGTTATCCCTGCATCTTTTGATGGAGACTAATTCTTTACTAAATCCCTATTGTCCAAACAACAGAGGAGAAAAATGTTTTCTGAGCTTTACGTTTTCTTTCACATTAATTGCACAGATATTTTTCTCTAGATTCCCAGTGTGCTTTGCATTTTTGTTCTGCAATTCCAGATATGGGGTTTTTTTTGTGTGTGTCTTTGGCTCCTGCATGACTTCCCATAATTAGGGATCTTGCTGGTACAATTAGGAACCAACAGAACAGGGTAGGTAGGTTGTATCTTTAGTCCCTCTTACCATTTACTAGTCCTTTAGAAAAGCTTGAACCAAGCTATAAATACACAAATCATCTCCTCCCTGTCCTTTTTATAAGCTGTTCTGTGATTTCTTACAAAATTGCTGGATGCGGTAAGATTGCTACTCATTCTGTTCCAGCACTGATTGCACCTTTATGGCAGGTAAAATTGGATATGCAATCCGGAGCTTTTGGCAATAAACTGTAGCTGTCTAAAGGCAACAATTAACATTTGAGATTTTAAGAGTTAATGCCACATCATGTATGCTTATGACTAATGCCTGCGCCCAGTATGCTCTAAAAACTAAATTTAAGGCCACGGAACACAACTGGCATTGTCTTATTCTTTGTTATTCAGCTATATTTCTTATCCTCTTAAGTGTTTCTGTGGTATTATCTAAAAATTAGGTTACTTCTTCAGCACAAATGGAAACAGACCCTTTGTTTTTATTGATTAGGGCTTGTGGCACTACCAAACGGGATGTTTCAACCCAAAGTTGTCCCTGGTGAGAGATTTTCCTGAAACTGCCCCAGGATGAATGGACAGCTGTAGTGTATTACTGCTCTTGCTTTTTTTCTCTTCTGTATTTGTAAAGGTCCTTACTAGAGAGACAGTATTACTGTTACTGTTAGAAAAGTATTCCTAGCAGTGTGCATGGTAAGCAACTTCCAGACGTAACTATTAATTCAGCAAGGTCCATTCTTACATTTCTAACTGAATCAATGGCAGAGCAATCCTTCCTTGGAGGAGCTCGCTGCCAATGAGCAAAAAAACTCTCAGCAGGAATGAGGAGTTGTAATAGAAAGATGAGGCAAATCACCCAGCAATGGACCCCTTCAACACTAAACAGGAAACATAGGCCTGCAAACCCCTTTTGTAGCTTGAGCTCCAGAAAGCCTTTCAGCAAAACAGTGCTAAGGCAGAATATAATTATAATCAATTGGTGCTGGCAAGAGCTATGCTATACAGATGATGATCAGCAAAGCTAATTAGCAAATCCAACACAAAGCCACAGGGCTTATGCTCAGTGTCACCAACTTTGGGGCCTTTTGTGATCCCTGTACAACCCAGGTCTTTGCTGCCCTTTCTCTTGCATGTGCCCCAAGCCTCTAATTGATGCAAAGGATGGTCACCTACTTTTGCCTGCTACACGAATGCCTCCAGGCAGACTGCTAGTCTGCTGGGTCTTTTAGATTCAAGCTTGTTTCGTGGGAACAGTGAATTCCACCCCCAAGGGGAAAGGAGAGGTGCTGGTGTCTTCTTACTTCATACTATGTCAAGGTGAAAACAACGTAGCTGTTGCAAACCTCCAAAACTTTTGTCAACTGCCTTTTTTCATATTGGAATGGGCACTACAATCAGCTATTTCAATAAGCACTACTTAAGAGATAGGGATTATTTCAATTACCTACTCCTACAGAAAAATCCTAAGACACCAGTGAAAAATCAAAAATAAGTAACATGCCAAATTACTGTTGCCAAAGAGCACTGAAATATCATTTCGTATTTTCAAATCAACTCATAGTTCCAGAGCTAATACTTGGGAACATTCGTTCTGTTAGGAAATTCATATCTGCCCTGAACCTCGATGCTGCAAAGCCTCTGTTTTTGTGTGTGATAGTCCTCTATGTAAAAGAAAAATCAGGAAAAAAGCCTGAAAAAAATAAGTTTTTCAAAACACTGAACTGTATGTCTTGACATGTCCTGACCATATGCTGCTTTAATCGGGATCCCTCAACCCTGTGTAGCATGACTGGCACAACTGTAAGCTAAACTGCTTAAACCAGTCTAAGCCACTAGAGCAGTTTAAGATAGCTAAGCCATTTAAAACTCATTAGTACTAAGAGTTAAGCAACATCAACAGGGTATCAGAGCTCATGTATTACTGACGCTTCATCACTACAGCTTTCTCAAACATGCACAATTCCATCTTCATGAACCTGTTGCAAAGTTTGGTAAGGTGAACGCAGCTGAAAATGTTGCCTTGATCAATCCTGATGTGGTCCATAATACAAGTCAAATAAGAAGCTGCTGGGGTTATCCATCTTTTACTCTTTTACATCTTTTACTCCATCTTTTACTGTTTACAGAAAACATGGAAAACTGTCTTGCTGATTTTGTTCATATACTTAAAAAAGTTAGATGTATGTTATTTCTTGACATCACTTGTCTCTGCATGTTTCATAATTTTTTATGTAAGTGTGTTGGGGAGAGAATTAAAGAGCATGCATGATGGTGTGAGACTGGTGAGATGGCTTGAAGTTAGTATGACTGTATCCTGGGCTGCATCCAAAGGAGCGTGACCAGCAGGTCGAAGGAGGTGATCCTGCCCCTCTGCTCTGCTCTCATGAGACCTCACTTGGAGCATTGTGTGCAGTTCTGGTGTCCTCAACATAAAAGGGACATGGAACTGTTGGAACAAGTCCAGAGGAGGCCA
>JBCJKH010053174.1:33336-57439 GCA_039877255.1 Loriculus beryllinus | reverse complement strand
AGTGTGAGGTGTCCCTGCCCATGGCAAGGGGGTTGGAACTGGATGATCTTAAGGTCCTTTCCAACCCTAACTATTCTGTTATTCTATGATTTGTGCAAGGAAAATCAAAGCAAACTCCACACTTCGTTACAGTTCTGAAGTCCATGTTGGACCCATAAAGCAAAACTCAGTTCCTGAATTCAGATGTTAAAAAAAGTATATCATTAAAAAAAAAAAAAAAAAAAAACAAAACAGACTGCTGTCCTTATTACTAGCAGCAAACAAATAACAGGTTAGCTACTTATGAAGTCACATTCACAGACTTTTGATCACCTTTTCTACTCTATTTGGAAAACACTTTGCTCTGGTGTCTGACTTTCCTATAAATCTTCCTACTAAAACCTTCATGAAAAGTAACCAAGTCCTTTAGGATGAAGTAGATTGATACATGCAAGAGCATACAACCTGGTATAACATCACATAAAATAGGGAGGCCATCACAGATTTATTTGCTTAAGATGGTGACTCATTGTAATAGCTGACAGTAAGCCAGGAAAATTTTTCTGTTCCAGACAGAACAAAATAGAGGAATGTCCCTCTTCCCTGCTGAAACATTAATACATTGGGGCTCTGAGAAACAACCCCATCTGCTTTTCTCCAGCACATGCTTCTATTTCTATGCAGAAGGAGCCTCTCCCAGTCCAAGACCTTTTCTCTCTGCACCTTGCTACAACACTGCTCCTTCTGTGCCACTTGTTACTTGGTGTGAGACTTTGCTTCTCCGGTACAGAGCACAGAAATCTCTTTCAGCCTTCACCATGACAAGCAGTGATAAAGCAAGCCCCACAGCAGGCACTGGCTTCCTTACCCATGCACCCACATTACATCTCCAGCCCTGGCATGGTGGTGCAGCTTGTGCTAACAGCTCCACAGAGTTGCTTTCTTTCACTACCTACCAGATGGTGCAAGATGCTGCAGAGAGCAAGGTATACTTTTCTCCCTATTGTGCCTAAGTGACCAGAACAGGGAGAGAGAAGCATATCACACATCTTATTGCGCTGGCTGATGAATTTTCAGCAGGCTACCTACCACACCTATCCCTTTTCTTAGCTTTTTAAGTGGGGATGTAGACTAGGAAAGATTGGGCAAGAAAGGCAGAAAGCAGGCCATCCCCTATCTGCAAGAAAGGTTTTCAGAGAAGTACCAACCACTGCCACTAACACTCAAAGTAGGATTACAGAACTACCATCACATAGGCATAATGTCATGTATTAACATTAATCTTGCATGTGTGCTTTATACAATTAGGTGCTAAAGTAAATTTCACGCTGGCTGACTATGCGGGCCTTAGTGGTCCCTGCTGGCCACTCCTGGGACCCCCAGCCCCTGCCCATGGCTCTAGCAGCAGCATTCAAACTCTGACCTGGGCACACAGTCCTGGCATCAGTTGTACTACATGTGCATGTGTCTCAGGTCTCTTAGGTGGATCTCAGACCTGTGTCACTTTATTTTCCAGTTTGTCAGATTAAACATTGTGTGCTGCCACTTTCCTCCTCCTTAAAGGAGAGAACATTGAAAACATTAAAGCATCCCGCAGAGGATCTACATAGCTACCACAGCTGGGGAAAAAAAAAAGTTATCTCTGTAGCTGGTTTCCTAACATGAAAAAAGTGTCAAATGCAACAAACCAAAGGCTCTCATTTATACTTTATAGCGATATATATAGATCAACTTCTATATGCTTTATAGTATATAGAGTATACACGCTCTATATACTATTATAATTTATATATATACATCAAGCCAAGGTTCCCCACTGCTTCACTGAAATATATAGCACATGTTCCTTGGGTAAGTATTGCTGCAATACAGGTCTATAATTTAATACTCCCTGCTGACTATTAACACACTACTAGTATCTGTGACTGCTGTTACACACTGCTGCTGCAGTAGTTACCATGCCAAAAAGACAATTCTCAGAAACATCTCTCTGCACTCAGGAGGTTTAGCAACAGAATAGAGTCAAAAGGTTACAGAAAAAGAAGATGTGAGGAAACTCTTCAGTCTGACTGCTGTCTTCTCCATAGGCCAGAGTAATTTTTTGTAACTCGCCTCCATATCCAAATACAGATTTCAGTCTTCATTCCAGTTCTTTACAGGCTTTGCAACTCTCAAGAGTTAAAAGAAGCAGAGAATATTTTTTTCAATTGCATGCTCCTGTGATGGTCTTAGTTTATAATCAATCTTTCAGGAACCCCTGAGCAGCAGCAAATTGTTCAAAAGACTCCCCAAGTACTGGCAGAATTATTCCACGCAGTGGTCGCATCCAATTTATCAGATTTCACTGAAAGCACTCAACAGCCAGCAGGGATTTTCTAATTAAGACTCTTCCAATGCAGTGAATAGTTTTGGAATTAAAAACTTATTTTAAAAATAACTTTGCCAAAGCAAGATAAAAGTGGGGGATTTTGTGTATGTGGTTTGTGGTTTCTGTATCAGAAGTATATGAAAATTTGATTTCTAGAGCTTCCAAATGTACAGCCTAGCTGGCTACTCTCCAGAATAGAAGACCAGAAATAACAGTATTGAGGTAAGATCACAGGGTTCACTAAGTAGCCACATTACCTTTGGAAGACACTTATGGCCCAATTTTGCAAGACCACGTAACGATACTGCTGGGTGACATCCTAAGCCTGATATTTAGAAGGTGAACATCCATCTTTACAGCTTCTTGGGCCAGACAGCCAAAACTCACCCATAATTTCTGACAATTTCAGCTGTATGCACCTCACAACCATTGCTCCTTCTGCTATTACCTTCATATACTCTAGCTTCTTTTACCTTTTCCTTCGCTCTTTGGACTTAAGAAATCGAAATTCTAAGCTGTTCCGACAACTTCAGACAAAGTGAAGAGTGACTTACACAGACATGATGAAGACACAATTCCAAAGGCTGATTCATAATGCACAATACAAGCTCATTTCAAGTTTAAAACTTAAATAAAATTATTAAGTCAGGGAAGAAAAAAAGAACAGTAAATTAGCTCAAGACATAGCTAAGCAAACCACCAGAAATTAGAGGCATTACAGGCATGAAGTAATTTGTTAGGCAGAAAGCAAAGTTACACAGTCTTGACTAGTCTGAGCCTGGCCACTGCCTAGAATCATAGAATCATAAAATGTTTTGAGTTGGAAAGGACCTTAAGATCATCTAGTTCCAGTCCCCCTGCCATGGGCAGGGATGCCTTCCACTAGACTAAGTTGCTCAAAGCCCCATCCAACCTGGCCTTCAACACTGCCAGTGATGGAGCATTTACCACTTCTCTGTTTAATCTGTTCCAGTGCCTCACCACCCTCCCAGTAAAGAACTTCTTCTTTATACCTAACCTGAACTTCCCCTGTTTAAAGCTGAAGCCATTTCTCCTTGTCCTATCACTACAGTTGCTGGTGAAGAGTCCCTCCCTGGCATCCTTGTAGGCCCCCTTCAGATACTAGAAGGCTGCTATGAGGTCTCCATGCAGCCTTCTGTTCTCCAGGGTGAACAACCCCAACTTTCTCAGCCTGTCTTTGTATGGAAGGCAACTGTGCTACCAGATTAAACTAAGTTGTTAAAGCACCTGTCACTTACTATGGCCAAGCACTCTGAGCACACTATGCCAGCATGTTTGTCCCCAAGGTGTGGTAGATCAATTCAAGTGTAACCCTGCCACAGGATGGGTGGTACTACACTATCAGATGCAAAAGACTGTTTGAACATTAATTTCATTTGAATTTGAATAGAAGTCCTGACACTGCATAAGAGTGATCATTTAAAACAGGTTTATGTAAATGAATGTGAGTTTGTGTGTAAACACAGCTTACAAATGATAATGTATAAATAAACTATTATATTGCCTGAATAAGAAGACACCAGATAGAAGCTTTACTCTAAGATACGAGAGATTATGTCATAGGTAAATAATAACAACTATTACTTAGCAAAGCAAAAATGTGTACACAGATGGGACCTGCCTTTAAAAAAAAAAAAAAAAAAAAAAACCAAAGAAAAAACCCCAAACAACACAGGAAGGCTGGCCTTTTGGGATAATCTGCTATCTCTCAAAAAAAAAAAACAAACAACCACACCCCCAAAACCAATTTTACTTTCTTAAATGCTTAAAAGAATCAAAATAGGCCTCTAGAGACTGGTACCACATCATGCAGTGTCAACTGCATGAGTGTTTTAGTATCTCCTTTAACCAGAATCTTTTCTTCTGCTGTGCTCTAAAACTGGAATAAAAGAACACGATGTCTTTGCTGTCCTATTACAGAGGCTTATTAAAAGCAGAAAATTTTTACTGTGGTGGCAATTTATTTCTTGTCTTTTTATTTCTTTTATTTATTTTTTTTTTAATCAAATTGCTGACATAAAGCACTGAACTTAGCCAAACCTAGCGTGAACACTAAAAAACTGCGCTGGATGAATATAAGGATAATAGATCAAAATTTTCATAAGTGAAACAAAAAAGCTCTTCTGTAATATCCTATTAAGTTCTGCATCTTTTTCTTTAAGTATTATAATAATTCTGCTGACCTGTACATGATGTTCTTGCAATGTTCCCTTTTTTTATTAATGCATCAATGTTTGCGTGAAGCAGGCAAAAAAAGGACTGCATCTTTCAAAATGTGCTCAAAAAACACAGATGTTTTAAAGAGCAATGTAGGTGGCAACATCCCATTATAATTTCATGATGACTGCTAGTCATATACACAGTGTTACTTACTTACTGTACACATACATGTAATTTCCTAGACTTAACCTACACAAGATACAGACATGATATAACTGCAAAAAAAGATAGATGTTACATGCAGCCATCAAAGGGTATTCGTGCACTCCAAACAAAACAGGATGAATGTTTACCTCTCTGTGGTGCAATAGAGAAATATAGGCTGAAATATAATCTATTATAAGTAAGTAAATTAGTTCTACTTAGTGATCATCCTTGTATAAGATAAATGACTGTAGCTGACGTAGTTCTAGGACCTTGTAACTTCGTACAAAATTTATGGTAAGCAAAACAGAATGTGTAGATAAAGGTTATCTGAAGCTAATAGATGTTCAGGATGAGTTGTAGCTGAGTTAACTGATGAGTAGAAGGATGGTGAGAAATCATTCAATTATGTCAGTGGTGTTACTAAACTAATTAAGCTGGCATAAGCATTTATCTACTGTGCATGCTTCAAAGACTGCCAGGACGAAAGCTCAAGGAACAGCCAAGTGATGAAGATTGTTGGAAGAAGTAAACAACCCCCAAAGACCACTACCACATTTTTGTGCACATGCAGGAGAAACTTCCTAGAAAAATGATGTAACACATAAGTAATCTCATGAATATGCCTGTACATAATGAACATGTATGCTTAGTGACTATATAAGACAGTTTGTTTAGCACTTTGAGAGAGATGTGCTAGGAGGAGCAATCCCTGTGTCTCCCAGCACCGCAATAAAGAATACCTGCTTGTCAAATTAAACTTTGCTGGTGAGTTCCTGGAGATTTCTCCGAATCAGTGGTGAGAATACATGTAGCAAAAAAAAGGCAAACAAAAGAGGGCAGGTGACACAGCTGTTTTGCCAGAGAAAGAGGCGAAACAGTGCACGGTACTGTACAGTACAAGGCGCTGAGCTTAGGTCTGGCCCGCTTCCTCTGGTGCTTTGGCCACATGCTTTGGGTAAGTGGGAATTTGCTGAGGCTGCTCTGAGCATTTGACAAGCAACTGCTGCAAAGGATGTGAGACGGTTGCATGCAAAGCAGTCCGCAAGGTGGTGTCTTCATCCTGACAAGGAGGCTGAGCATACCTGGAATAGAGCTGAAAACAGGCCAAAAGGCCTAATTAGCAGAAACTAAGCAACCAGGGGAACATGGTGAACAGGGGCAGCCACCATGGAGGACTGCACTGGGAGCCTTCACTGGCAAAGGTACAAATCAACTTGCTTCATATGCACGATCACTCACACATGCACACACTCATTCCTCAGTTTATCTCATATAGACAACATCTTACTTCACTGATAAGAATTTTATGAAGGCTACAGTACAGTACAAGGAATGTCATCTTAATTCACTGAAGCAAAAGACAAGCTAAACTGGCAAAGCCTTTAAAAAAACTAACAAGTTAAGCTCAATGTGCCAGTCAAAGTCCAGGAACTGCTACTGGCTGGACATGTGATTACCTATTCAGGGACAGGTTTTTTGTGTATATGTGTATGTGTTCGGTACAAGGAGTTCCTGGCCCTCATTCTCCTCAGATGGGAATGGCTGAACTGGAGCAGTGAAGACAAATGAAAAGGTCCCAGATAAGCCAACAGGAACACTGCTGCATAGCCTTGGCTTCACCACAGCAGCTCTTGTACCTGGGACACAAGTCTCAGGGAAGCACAGTCATCCATCAGGGCAAGAGCGCCCAGATATTGGATAATACTGGATGTAACTGAGTAGAAAGGACTCAGACTACAGGAAGTAGCAGCAGGTTGCTTTACTAGGCACAGAGGTAGTTGGCTTTGAGATAGTGGAGAGGAGGGACTGAACAGTAACTTGCCTGTCAAGAGCAAAGGGAGCGGACCTCCTGGGACCTCCTGGTAGCTCACAAGAAAAAATAGGGCCAATGGTCTGTCTGTATCTGTACCAATAACACAGGGAAGTATCAGAGGGATGTCCTGAAATCTCAATTCTGGTTATCAACCAGGACACTGAAGCACAGGACCTTCATAACCACTGTCATTAAGAGACTTAGTAAGAGCTCTACATGCTAGGGTAAGAGCCCCACATGCTAGGGGGAGACAGAGCTCTGGAGTCTCAATGCGTGAATGAGATGATGAAGCTTAGAAATGGGGTACCTTTTGTGACAAGACAGACCTGTAAAAGGACAGGCTGGCTGTACCTTTAAACTGCAGGAAAACATTTAAACTAAAAGTAGGAGAAAGCCAAAAATGCATAAAGGAGCACCTGATTCAGATCAACACAGTCCCAAAGGGGTTGTAGCTAATGCTCCCCTGAAAAGGCTAGAAGAAATAAACAGCCTAATACAATAAAACTAAGTAAAACTACAGACATTAAATGAAAACAACAACAAAAAGCACCCCAGTGTAATATTTTCCTCATTTTCCAACTAATTCTGGCAATAGCAGTAGAAAATGTATTCTAACCCCTTGTATGAGTGACTTTGTTGGTTGTTCTAGATTATCAGAGAAATGATCCAATTATGCCATAAGAAATACAGATACACAACAAAAGAAAGGCCTGCTGGATTCTGAACAGAAGTGAAGTGACACAAAGTATGTAGAGAAAGATACACAAGGTTACACAAGAAGCAAGATCACTTTGTATTTTATCAGTCTTCTGGAATAAATTGTTGAGCTCTTGCATGGAATTGCTTTGACAGACAAGAGAGTAAGTCAAAGGTGGTAGAATAAAAAGCAGACTAAAAACAAAGTCTCTGTCCCCCCAGAAATCACAGGCTGTTCTACCCAAAGAGAACTGCCAGACCAGAAGGAAAGACCACCACTGTCAGGAAGAAAGCCAGACTATTCATGATGAAGAAGAATGTAAATTACAGTGCTGAATATCATACCTCATACAGCATTCAAAAAAGCAGCAGTCCATGCCAATCTTCTAGCAAACCCCAACAGCAAAAGACCATGAGAACAGAGTAAGGCAATTAGAGCTCTTCTAGCCATCACCATTTCACAGCTTCACTACTGCTTTTGTTACTACCATAATTGCCATTTGCATTGTCTGACTGATCTAATGCCTTACCATGAAAGGTTGTGCAATCTCTTGTCCAGGTAGCCCTCTAATCCAGGATATTCTCTGTATTGCAATGTTTCAAAGGAAGCTGGCTGACACAAGGAACCAGTTCTTGTCCCTGCTTCTAGCTGCTACATCTAATTTAAAAATGCTAAAAATAACAAAGGTTTACAGGTAACAGGGAGCAAGAGGCTGTACTTTCTACAGGGATAGCCCTTAACCAAGAGTGAAAAGGAACACAGTACAATTCTTCACTGGTGTTTCTGCCATTTACAAACTTTCTAGCAGCACCTAGCCCACTCTCAGAACACTGAACATTTTGAGAACTCCTTCCTTGTTAGATACAGAAAGTATAGGAACCATAACACAGAGAAGTCTCAAATCTCAAAATGAAACTTCCAGTTCAGTTTTTGCCCTAGTGACCACCTATACTGGACACCCAAGAACACAGAGTCATTTACAGATTCTGTGATGGGCTGATGGAATACAGGGCAGGGACCAAAAGATGTACAGCAGGAAAACAAAATATTATCTTGAGCATTTGGGAATTTTTCTTAAATATTTACAGGATGTATATAAGATCTACTTTAGCTTTTTCTCTGCAACTGACTTCACACTGATATTCCCACTAGTACATATACAATATACTGTATAATCTCAGAGCATCATCATACCCGAATTATCTAGAAGAAATGCACTTTGTAGCTTATATTAGGAAATACAAGCTTACAGGATTGCCTTCGTGAAGACAAAAGAACAGGGAGACACAAAAGCAGGTGTGGGAACCCCAGTAACCTACTCAGAGAATGAAGCCCTTGCCAAAACCCTCCCCTGGTTGTCACAGGGGAGCCTCCACTCCATGGGCCAGGGGTGGCCCCATCTGTGAGTGGGTGGGAGAGGCTCTCCAGGTCTCCTTTCAACCTGAGGGGGTTTAGCCCAGAGGTAATGGGAGTCATTGTGGGACCCAGGGGATAAGCATTTGGGGACTGTACAAAACTTACCATGGTATGTTTACAGTAGGGAGGAAATGGTGAGTAAAGGGAGAGTTCCAGGTGGTCTGGTTGGGACTGGATGGTGAGTAAAGGGAGAGTTCCAGGTGGTCTGGGGGACTAGACGGAGAAGGGGATAAAAGCCATCTATAAACTGGCACTTGGTCAGTACGTTTGTCTGGCCATGCCCTTCACCTGATCAGCACAGTCTATCCCATCTTCTCCTTAAACTCCATTTCCAACCCCTTTCATGGATGAGGGGCTCTCTACCCCATGGGTCTGTGTGCATATTCAGGTCCAAGTGCAGTAACAGAAGTCAGACCATGGGACATCAGGGCAGCAACAACAGGAGAGACGAGCGTGCATGCGTGTGAGTGTGTATGTCAGTGTGCAGTCACTACTGAAAATCAAGCCAGACTAGCCAGCAAGTAAGATAAGATGCTCAGGAGACACGTAATGATGTGGCTATAAGTATGAGCCAGATAACCAAGGGGGACAAGAGGAGTCTGTAAGTTGGTTAGTGGAGGACAAAAGATCCAAGCCGACTGCTCGAGAGACCATGGGATTTGGAGCTCAGCTGTTGGTAAGGTCATAGTTCTGGGCCAGCCACTATGGCTGTGTGTCTGTGTGTGAGGCAACTGGAAGACAGGATCCTGGGCCAACTACTGGCTAGACTGGATGGCTAAGAACAGCTACTATACAGGGATCCACATTGCTTATATATGTATATACTTATGTATTTTATCCTAACGGGCTTTCATCCTGAGCAGCCAGAAAGGGGAAGAGGATGAGGCCATTGGCACTTTTTGTGTCTGCATGAGTGCTGAACTTATTTTCAGTGTTAGTCTGCATGGCTGCTCATGCATATATGTTTCTCTACGTGTATTGCACACATATGCATATGTGTGGCTCTTGGGAATGTGTGTTCAGCTTTGCAGCAGTTGGACCTGAGGACATGGAGCTGCAGGAGGCTCACCTCTATTAGCCTACGGGATTCAGCAGCACCTAAACACTTACCACCATCTTTTTGGGGATGAGTGATAGAAAAGTACACAGTTTCCTAGATCTTGAGAAATGCTCCCAGCAAGCAGCAAACTTAATTCATTTGTGTGGTGTTGGAAAAAGTAATTATTAAAGACAAACAGAAAAGAATAAAACCCTCATTTAAGCGCTCATGGTGCCTGCTTAAATAGCAGGACAATAAATGAGATCTACAACATGCATTTAAAATTCTTTCTAAATACTTGGGTTCATTCATCCCCAAAATACTAATTTACTGCCATAATATCCAATTCAAAATCTAGATGCACCTGAACTGTCACTGAAGCTCAAAACACTGATATACACACCATATGGAATTTGGGCAAACGTAACTCTCAGTGAAAAGCAAAATACAACATCCAGTCACTTAGTTTAACAGCTCTGGTTCATAGCTGTCATTGAAGTGTTCACACGGGGACTACAGACAGTAAAATGATGTCTATCAATCAGTTTCACTCTAAATAGGGACCAGTTCAGCATCATCAACACACACAATGTTTAAAGACATCTGTTAACACCCCAGCACATGTCTGAGGAAGGCTCTAGCACACAGTATCGCTGAAGTACCAGGCACTTCCAGATATAAATCACTGCATTTCATGTATTTCCAAGCTGGGTGAATCGCTGTTTTCCTAGTGCCTCTCTTCTACACCACGGTGGTGCTATCTGAGCAGCCCCTCAGCCAAAGCCAGACAAGGCACCTCTGCTAATGCATAGGAAGGAGTCTCCATAGCAACGGGGGCCGAACAGGCTCTTGCACCCCTCTTCTTCACTCACTCCCCAGACCTAATTGCTCTTCTGAAGAGAGCTGCTTAGCGGTTCACCTGAAAACACATGAACAGCAAAAGCCTAATACCTATACCAGACAGATTTAGTGAAGGGTGCAACCTGAACTGGGCTTACTGCTGCAGGGTCCATTATTCCTGAGGCTTGGAATCACCCATACAGAAATGTAGGGGAAAATTATTACCATAATGTTATGATATTGCAATATGTTCTTACTATGCAATTTTTATTACATGCAAATATTACCACTCATATCATTACATTCACCTGATGCTTATTAGACTTGATTTTCAGTCACTTTTTACTTTGCCAAACTTTAGCTATCCCAGCTAACCAGCAACCAAGTTAATCTATGCAAAGTGCCTGGTTTAAAAGACTTCACCTAAAACAATTCAATTTTTCCTAAGTGACATCAGTAGAAACAACACATCATCCGCACCATTCCCACACCTGCAGATCAGGGCTACAGATTTTTGCTGGAGCAGTTGTAGACATGCCCCTGTGTCTTTAGAAATTCTCTTAGTCCAGCCTTTAATCATGTACCTGCAGTATTTTTTACTGCAAGATTCCCTGCTTCTCTCTTTATGGAAGATGTCTGTGGTGAATTTCACTTGTAGCTATCCCAAGATAACAAATATTTATTTTTTACAAACATGTTGCCTAGACTGCCAGGATTGTATCCCAGAGAGCACATAGATCCTTCAGCAATTAAGTGCTGTAACAATTCCATTTTACATCTCTGTGCACAGATGACAGGACAGAGAAACAACAATCAGTTTCCAGGGTAGGGAGAGGCTGGAACCAAACAGCTCACAGGAAATCTTCAAGAAAAAAGGCAAGCCTGAAGCCTTACCTCTTCTTGTCCTGCAGGACACTGGGAAGGCAGATGGAGTTGAATTGGAAATCTATTATCTGTTTCAGAGTACACTGTTTTCTTTCAAAGGACACCTCCCTTTGATATCACCACAGTGCGGTGGAACCAGAAAGCAACCAAACTAACCCACAGCTTCCAAAAAAGTGCTGTAACCACCAGAAGAGAGTTCAGACTGCATCAGAGAATCCTTAGAGTTTCCAGTAAAATTTATTTTTATACAAGGCAGATTTGGGAAGACAAAACAGCAAGTAACAAAGAGCCTCATTCCTCAAGCCCCACCTGAGGCACTGATCTAAAAGGTCTAGGAAAGTTTCCTCAATATGGAATTATTTGGGATACTTTCTGTGCATTTCCTTACTAACTACAAGATGCATATTCAGTCTGGGGAGTAGACACTGGCACTGAGCCATTTCTCATTATAATTTTTGTTGTCTTCTGTATGGGGTTTTCCTAAATGTCTGAAAAGAATGACTTTTTTCTTAAACGAAAAAATTCATGCCACTTTCTCTACATGGCTAACATGAAAAATGTGAACAGACTCGATAACCTCAGGAGCACATGCGGACTCAGACCTGGGAAATACGAATAGAATAGAACTACAAACCGTGACAGTGGGATATAATCTCACTTAAACCTAACAGGATATGAACATTCAGCTACGCCCATGCTACAGCCAATAAAAGCATGACTCATAACTTCCCTGTTTAACTGCAGTCAATGGTATGTATATCTGTATGCAAATAAGTGAAAAATCCATGGTAAGATTGACAGAACCTATACCCTGATCTCCCTCAAAACTGCTATTCCTGGTCTTCATTTCCCTTCTCCTGAGAAGGATAGAACATGTTATTGTACATTGGATTTCACGCATCAGTTTTATCTCCCTTTCAAACTAAGCTGACTGCACATGCTGGCTACAAGTGCTCTTTGGAGATCCTCTTCATTTCCAAGATCCCCTCAGACTGCCTACACTCAAGTGAAAGCAGCTGCAGCCACCTCCAGCGACCTCTCTCTGCCAAAGCTCCAAATGCTCCCTCTTCCTTCTGCAAAGGTTTGGTTGCTCTGCTAAATTAATATTTAATCTCTGAAGACTGATTATCTCTAATGGCAAAGAAAAATATCCCCTGTAGAGCAATACTGGTGTATCCCTATATTCTGCAAATCTGATCCCAAAAATCTTCTTCGATAAAAAGGAAGCTGTTAATAATTTACCCACTTTAAAAAGGAACTCTGTAATTCCAAGCTTCTTTAAGAAAAAAAAAAAAACAACCTCATCCTTGATTAGCCATTCATCAGTTAAGTTGCCAGCTATTTGTCACTGTCCACACATATCCCTTCTCAAACTTGTGACAGCCACAAGAGTAAAAGCAGTAACTCCATATTTTTCTGAGCTAAACAGCTAGTATTTTTCACAGTTACGATATTCAAATACTCTATTTTCATAAACTGTTTATTCATTTTTGAATAGCAGCCAAGAATATACTGGAGCTTTTTGCTGGCTTTGTTTTTTCAGTGCTGAAGGAAGGGGTGGAAGGAAGAAATTACCTGAACTAAAAAATGCTACAAATTTCAGGTTACAAATTTAAATTCTTAAATCCAATTAAAAACAATCTATTAATGTTTTTCTACCCCTTTGACCTCAAGTTCAAAGATCTGAAGCCTCTGACATGAGTGTGTGGTGAGCAACACCAACAACAGTGGTGATCCCCTTTGCAGCCTTGGCTGCTCTGCTATGCATTACTGAAACGTATTGCAGCGCTAGATGCAGTCCTACCATGCTCATGCTGTAGTTAATCCTCACAGTATGTTTTGTGTATCAGAAGCCCAAACAGCCTGAGATGTGGTGAAAAAAATGGAAGAGTGAGATTGCTGCATGAGCTCCACTTCAAATACGGTCTTCATGATGAAAGATCAAGTTAGACAAAATCCAGAATGCACACAGTTTACACAGGTCTCAGACAGGGAAGAACAGAAAACAAAAACCAGGAAACATTTCCCTAAGGTAATATAATGGAATTGCTGCACAGTATGCTTCTCAAATAGTAGAAGTTTCTTTACCTTAGGGTCCTCTTATCTGTAAAGCCAATGCAAACACATCTGTATAGCCAGATGTAGCTCCCAGTCTGCCAGTCACTACAGAAAAAACCAGCAGAGTCTCACTTTCATGGCCCATTGAGCTCAGTCACATCATGACTTTCTCTTCATCACAGTAGCAGGCAACAAGAAACTGGTCTCCCCTTGAAGGGCTATTGAACATCCCAGTTTCTATACTCACCCTTTGGGAACAGCCATCAGCGGCCTTCATTGCTCTGGGACATGCTGACCATTATGATCACAATAAATCATACAAAAGCTGAAGCTTAACTGTTTTCCAGCAAGAACAACGAACAACCCATGCATATGGGAACAGTACATATTTTCCTTTTCTACCATTCCAACGGTACTTGTCAGCCCTCTTCTGAGTAAGTCCCTATACAACCCGCAAAACTCATCAAATCTCTTTTTTAATTTAAATAAGGAAAAAACAAAAACAAAAACAAAACAAGCAGAACTTTACTCCTGCTCAAAGAGGAGCAACTTTAGCAACTGCATGAAAAACCGTGCTTTTGTCATTAATTTGTATCACTGACAGCACTATTACTATGACAATAGGAGGCACAACAACCTTGTGAAGAGAATAGATCCTGAAACAAGAACCCAAAGAAAGACAGACAGGTAATATGCCAAGAAAAACCCACAAAAACAAACAAACACACATGAGGATGGAGAATATGGTCTCCATCTTCAAAACCTCAGTTGTTTGACAAGGCTGAAGTTCTAAACCTCAATTTTATTTTATCCTTCCTTTTATCAACTTCACATGAACAATACTCTCCCTTTGATATTTGCCATTTGAATTTGCCACCTAATGACCCTAGCCAGTGTTACTGCGACTGCAAATCATCATTCAGTTCCACAAGTAATCCTGACTTCATCATCTTAGCCACATCCATTTGATGGCAGGTGGAGGGAACTAGCATGAAACACAAGTCAGGCAAAAAAAAAAACCAGCTCCTACAAGGCAGTGAAAAATTATCTGAGTCAGGCAGAATATAAAGGGAACTGCAGAGCAGACGGATCTGTGCAGGATTAGTGGAAATGAAGTAATCAATCTCAAAGCAAACCTCTTACATTTTTGTTCTTCCATTGACGAACTCTACATCCTTTCAAAACAAGTCAGGACACGAGAAGCTCGTATCTCTTGATGCCCTTTACCAGTCAGGATTAAATAAACTGAAGGAAATCAGCACTGACAGCATGTATTGCTTCTCATATCACGCTGCTCCTGTCTGCATCATTCCAGTGGCCAGTAAAATCAACTTGTTCTTCCTGTCAGTGTCTTTCACTTTTCCTCATATTTAAGGGAATGCCTTAAATATGCTGCCTTACACACAGAAATTTAGCACAATAGCTTTCCTTTTGGTAAGCCAATTAGCGCAATTGAGGAAAACAAAATACAGTTATTCCTAAGAGAAGCAGCATAATTACTTTGTTTCCTATTCTCCTGTAGTAATTTCTCTTAGAAGCAACAGCTGTAATCACATTGTACCTGCACAGCTATGGACTAAGCAGACTAATGAGTACAGCTCACCTGACCCCATGCCAGAAACACACCTCTACACATGCACTTGCCATTACAGAGTTCCTGAGGCACCTACTCTCTTCATCTCAAGGATTATTAAATACATGCGTAGATCAGGAAAGCGAAGTGGTAATGAGAGGCATAGGTCTTTTTCTTGTTCTTCTGCTGAAGCTCAGCACACTTGTGTTTTTTTCTGTAACATGTTCCACTTTCCCAAGAACAGTTCAAACAGTGGAATGAGAAACACCAGTGACAAGCATTTTCACTGTTTTATTCTAGTCCTGAGTTAACAGCTTACAGGCTAGGAAATGCCATTACTATGAGAACTGCCACTACTAGCGTCACAGTATAACTCCAGCTGGCAAGTAAATATCACACAGCCACTCACTCACTCCCCAATCCCCTGGTGGACTGGGGAGGAGAACCAGAAAAAATGCACAGGAAAACAGTGTTAACAACGTCTTCTTGTTTCATACATACTTGGTACCTCACCTGGTACATTTGGTAAGTAAGGTCCACCAACATGTGCAAAGCATTTAAAGCTCCTCAGCTGTACTCCCCATTTCATGCACTCAGCTAAGCATCACAGACAAAAATGGCTTTCAAGTCTTGAAGATACTGTTAAATCTTTCCTTCACAGAGGCAAACCAAGCTGCTGATCAGGGTAACTAAATTGACTAAACTCCTCCCTCCAGTGCCCCCTGTCTTTTGCAGAAACCTCGTGGTAGGCTACAACCAAAAGAGTACACAGTGGGTTCAAAGCACAAAGATGCAGATTGACCCTTTCTTATTCCTCAGTCACTGAATATTAAAATCATACCTAGTCTGCTAAGTGAGAACTTCCACACAAACAGTGGAAGAGCAACAGTAGGAAGTTTCTGCAGACTCATGAACAGCTACTTAAAACTGTAGCATTTAAGCAAATTATAGCTTCATAAACTCAGTAAATCATGACCAAGTTATCTGAAGAACTCTCATCTCTAACTGTCCAAAATTATAAGTCATTTTTAGACTAATAATTATGTTCTGTCCATTCAAAACATGAAATAATCAGGTTCTTTACAAAATCAGAAATTTTTAACAATGAAAGCTCTCAGCAAATAAGGACAAAAAAAAAAAAACAAGAACAAAAATAAAACAATCTGCCATTTAGCTAGTCTCTTCTTGGTACTTCTGGTTGGTTCTACCAGTTAGATCCTCTGATATACATGTCACATCCAGGTTCAAGCTTTGGCAAGCTTGCAACAACTGCATAATCCCTTTTACAGATAAATAGAAATTCTAGAATCTAGTATCATTGTTATTGCTACCTAAAATAATTGAGGATGTAGTTTTGATGTATTACAAAGTAAACAAACACAGCATAATGTACATCTCTCTCACAACCATCACTATCACATCCTTGTGCAGAGAAGGAACCAAAATTAAATTCACATCAACTGTGATTCTTCTCTTTTGTAGGACCTGGACCTCTTTCTGACCTAGACTGCTGCTTATGTCAGACCCCAGTGTCCATTATCAAGACTAAGACATACATGTTGGTTCCCTTTCAAGCTAGAAGTACAAATTATTTCTTCCCTTTAAAAGGGTAGTGCTGTTCTATCCAATAGCAAAGTGGCTTGGGCGCACACTGACATTGTGGGAATGAGTAAGTTGCACAACCACCTAAACCAGAAAGGATTCAGATCCACTTCATTCTTTAGGAGGAAGGATAGTCCTAATTCCCCTTGAAGGGCTTCCCCTCTGCAAAGGCAAACTTGAGACTCACTGGACTATTCTGCAGCTCAGCTGAGGGGCTCACCTGATGGAGAAAAGAGCTGGACATCACCCACGCTCTAAGGATCATGGCAGAGAACAAATGAAGAGGAAAACTTAAATAATGGCTTGTACAACCAGAAGTCTCAGGTAAATATCAAGTTGTTCTCCCTTGCTGATGCAGGAGATAGCATGCAGCACATGCACAAGCAAAACTTCTGCCACATATGAGGTTTGAGCATGCAGGCACAGAAACCCTAAGACCTGGAGATCAAGGCTTTAGCTTCTTTGTGGCTTTGTTTCCACTCAGTAAAGGTGGAATAGGGATGATATGGGAAGTCATGTTTAAAGATTCTTAAGTTTTAAGGTGTTACAATAGCACGTCTCATAAATATTGTCAAAATAGTGTTTCAGGATAGCAGGGAGGCTGGAAAACAAGGCAGTCTGAAAAAAAAAATTAAAACTGTTTTTTATCATTGTAAACTCACAAGGCTTGCTGCAAACATTTATCATTGGACCACTGCATTTTCATATTTTAAAAATACATCACTTCCTCTCCTGTTTTGCTCTTTCATAGGCCTGGAGAAGCTACTGATCCGGAAGCTTCATCAGCCTCCCAGCCAGCCAACCTGTATATAAACCCCTTAGATACCCATCTTTTCAGAGAGTCCACCTCTTGAAAGCAAACTGCAGGACTGCCAAACCATGACATACAGCCATCTTGTAAAATTTATAGCTATGGTATTTGTTGATTGGTTGGTTTTCAAGAACCCCTGCTGCTGAAGGTACGATTACATGACAATGTCTGTTTTCTTCTTCAAATAAAACTGGAAGAAATGCTCATGAAAGCAAGTATCGACACATGACCCAGATATATGTTCTTATGGCTCAAACCCCAAAGAATGAAGAATATGAATGAATTCTGTCTTTCCTCATCTAATCTTGTTATTTTTTAGGACAAAATCTGCTGGCTGTCATTTTGTGCCAGGCACTACCAAACACATTCAAAGAGAGCTCTTTCTCTATACCATCTATGTGCTAAATAGAAAAAAAAAAAAAAAAAAAAACCAAAAGCAAGAACCAAGAGGATTATCCACACTGGGCAGCGGAGTTGAGGCCAAAAGTCTGTGATTTACAGTAACAAGCAGTAAGCATATCGCTGACTGTGCCCAATGCTGCTCCAAGACTATGCTTACAAACTTACCAGGAATTATTCGTGATGTTAAATATTGCCAAGAAGAAATTGACATTACAATTAATTACCATGACCACAGAAACGGATTTTAGCATTACTCAAGATCAGAAAAAAACAAAACCAAATATTTGATAAGTCAGTGACCATCAGCAAAGTCCTACTGAACTCTCTCCTAAGAGAGCTCGAGGCTTTCTTTGTCAAGCCTTGTGTGAAAAGCCTCATAATTTGCAGTAACCAGCTTTAAATGATTTAGATAGTAGCAGCATTTTACTAAAACCCAGCTTACTAACCTCCTGAACAGTGCTAACTTGACTCACCAAAGGGCTTATTTTGACTTTTGTAAGAAATGCACATGTATTCCTGATAACATGCTATAAGCATCTAGAAAGCAAATATACACACATCTGTAAAATTATTCGGCAATATACTATTAGTTTAATACCACATATCTGAAGTGTATGATTCCTACTTTAAAGGACAACAGACAGGCAAGATTGCACATGGTTATGCATTTTTACAGCATAAAGTACTTCCAAAAGATTAATTTAAAATCTGCAGGACACAAACACAGAATTTCTGCATTGTGAAACAGAAATTGAGTAAAACTTGTTTAAAACACTCCACACCCTGTATCTTCAGAGAACAGATCCCACTACAATTGAAACTAAAGGTGTAATCAATGCATTTAATTTTTGCCCATTTAAATTGTGATAGAAAAGTTTACAAAGTAATACATACATATATTGTACCAGTTCTCAGTTGTGATTAATAGAATTTTATAGTAATGGCTTTTAAACATAAAAAAAAAAAAAAAAAAGAAAAAAAGGAACATGAAATCATACACCCGAGGACCTAAAACGCAAAAAAGAAGGGTCACTACAGCAGCAAGTTATGCTGGTTACCATTTCGCCTGCAGTCCCTGGCCATAAGGATAAACAAACCACATCAACAAAATACTCCAGCAACACTCACTCACCCAGCAAAGAGCCTACGAAGATGACGATCTGCACCGTGGTAGTGAAATGCCTGTAGGTCTGCTCCTCGCTGTGCTCCTCGCTCTCCGCAGCCCCAGCCTGGCTGCTGTTCCCACCCTGCCACACCATCTGCCCAGCCGAGGCGTTCCTCATCTCCAGGGCTCTGGTGACAGCCTGGTACGGGGGATGCTCGCTTTCATTCCTCGAGATCCAGCTTTTGTTGTACCCCATGGCGAAGTTCCTGCCTTCCTTGCTGACACCTAATACTCACAGGTTACTGAGCCCCTGCCTTCAATGACCGACTGCAGCCCACAAGCAAAAAGGCACTTCTGAGGACAAAGCCCTGTCTCTAACACTTGGAAGCATCTTCACCGCATTTCTGTGTGCCAGAAAGTAGGGTTGGCTTTTCACGTTTTCACCTTGTAAACTACGATAACCGGTAAACACGAAAAGCAGGCTCCTCCTTGCGATTAGCTGTCCCATATTTCTTGCTTCACAATGCCACAACGTTTCCTCAGCATGGTTTACTGCAATAAATGTGCATGAGAAAATCACAGTCCACACGGCAGCCGACCCCGCCAGAAGGTCGTCTCGCACCACAGCGTACACACCCGCAGGCACATGGACTTCCTATACTGAAATCAGTCAGGAAAAGTTGATGGACCACAAGGGCTGTCCTCCCTCCGCTCTCTGCCCTGGCGTTAGCTTTTCTCACAGCCCTGAGGGAGGAAGGACACCTTTTGCCCCGTGGCACGTTTCCTAGCGCTCTCTTCTCTCCTGCCCATTCCACACGACTCCGTCCCGCTTTCCTCCTCGCTGTGCGCGACACTGGACACAGAGAAGCCCAGGGAAGCCAGTGGCTGTTCAATGATTTCCACTGTACTCCAGCTGTTTCTCGGGTTAAATTAATTCGGTTTTGAATCCCAAGGCGCGGGACACTCGAGCCCCCAACAAACCGAAAAGCCTCCGTACGATGCTGTGCGACCCACTCTGAGCGCGCCCCGCAGCAAGCACGGCGGGCGGCAACACCCCTGCCCGTACACGCGCCAACATCCCGGCCCAGGCACTCAACCACACGACCCCACCGCTCCACACCGCGCACAGCCGCCAAGCCCCAGTGCCCGCGGCAGGCGGTGCCCTCGTCGGGCCGGGCGGAGCCAACCGGCCGGGGCGGGCCGCCGGGCTCCCACCTCCACCACGCTCCCAAGGGGCGGGGGTGCCGCCATCACGTGGCCGCGGCAGCCAGCGGGGCCGACATTTTGGTGGGCAGCGCCTGAGGTAGTTGTGGTGCTCGCGGAGCTGGGCAGGGCGGTCCTGCTGATGGAGCTCCTCCTCTTCGGTGGGCAGGCACCGCCCGGAGTCCTGTGGGGTTATAACACAGTATGTACCTCAGGAAAGAATTTGAAAAGGCAGTGCAGACTTATACGTGTTATTTGTTAAAATATTTGTAAATACATATTTTATCGGGTAAGCTCCTTATAGGCATAGTAAGTTTGGGTTTTAATTGTGCAAGAAGTATACCTGCATCTATATAGTGAGTACATATTTGAAGATTTTAGGTGGCTGGTTAGTTAAGAAGCAGCAAAAGGCCTTTCAGCCATTGGCTGGCAATGTGGACATGCCCCCTGAAGAGCAGCTGCCCACCAATACAACCCCTACCCATCAAGGCTTTCAAGGACCCCACACTGATAAAATGTACTTCTGTGATCTGTATGTTGTCTCTTGTGGTGTGGACTTGAATGACATGGGAAAGAACCAAATACTCTGCCACAGGTTCAGAAACGTGTGCTGACCACGGGGAAATGGAGGCTGCCACTACCCTATCACACTACAGGCCCTACAGCCTCTACACTTGCAGCCTCCTCTCTGGGAGTGTAAATCTCCCAGCTTATTGCTCCAGGCTCTTTTCTGGTAATTCATATCTCTTCCATATTCACAGCCTGACTAACTCTCCTGCTTTTTCCTCTCCCACCTGCTCACAAGCTATTCACTTTGTCCAGCCAGTCCCATTTTTTTCCTCACCTTACCCAGGCAAAAGCCAGCAGCTACCACCCTGCTTTCCTCTCATCTCTGTCTCCTAGGCCTCCCAAACTGGCTTTGTCCTTTCAGTCCCCCAGCATTCCTGTGGCCATTTTGGCCACTCTGACCTCCTCTCCACCTCCCAGCTACCTGCAAGGTACTTTTCTTTACAGGGCAGCCCCTTCCTTCAGTTACTCCCTCTGGGACCCATGCCCAGTCTCCTGCAACTCACCAGGGCAGACTGACCTCCCCTCGCTATGCACAGGGGGAAGTGAAAACATACTATAGCATCTCACTTCGTTAAATTTTAGTGGCTAGAATTAAATTTTAATGTGAGATACGGAAATTTTAAATTTTGGAAGGGAAGCTTCTGTCCAGATGTACATGTCCAGGGCAGGCAGACTCTTCAGTGATGTTCACTGTATTCCAATAGATCTATGCGGAGTATTTGATTACTTTTTTTTCCCTAAATAATATATTTTTATTCACTTTATGCAGGTTTTCTCAAGGCTAGCTAGCAAAGTCACAGCCCTGAAAAAGGTATCTCTTCCCCATCACCTACCAAATTTTCACACTTGTGCTGGGGCACAAGACTTTTTAAAATAAATGATTGTGATTTTTTTAATTATGAAGTTACTTGTCTCTGGCTTTCTTCTTGGAAACAATGAATCACTGTAGAAGAAATCAAGAGGAAAAAAAATAGCCTGGGGTAGACATCTGGTCTAGAACATTTCATCCCAACTGGTTAAAATTTTGCCAAGTCACAAAGAACAGGAACAGTGGGGGAGCTTTAACAATGCATAATGTTACCTGAGCCACCCACTGTTATGCAAACTTAACACGGGGAAGTTTGCCATATGCTGGGCTGTGTGCCTCACACAACCTGCTTGGAAAGTGTAAACCCATAATTTATGTTAAAGAAAAATTTACACAAGTTTAATTATTTACTGCATCTTATCTTCAAATTGGCCATACTTGCCGTGTCTTTTAGTAGGAGACAAGATGAATCTGTGGCCTAGAAATTTTTATTTCTAGTCTTTACTACAGAGAGAACACCTAAACAAACTGATGGATGAAAAATACCCAACTGCACCCGTGGGTCAAATACAGCAGTTACTTCTAAGAAGATGCAAGAAACTTCAGTGGACAATTACAGTGCTCCAGGTCACCTGTGACTGTGCAAAAGAAGATCTCTGTTGTGGTTAAATAAATACTACAGAGCTTTGTTCATGCCATTTCCCACAAAACAAACAAACAACTAGAAAAACATTACTAAAGGCACATTCCAGGCATTCCCAGACATGGTGAGGAACAGAGAACAGCATCAGAACAGTGACATAGTTCAAGATTTGTTTTTTGTTAGATGCTAATGACATTATAAAACTACCAGTTATTATATTCGTTATGAACTCAGCTGGGGACCATAAGAATTTAGTTTAAGTGAAATGCAAAGAGAAAGGAAAGTATGCATTAACAAAATGTCAATTTCAGAAGGAGAAACTGAGGACTATAGAAACTACTCATTAAAGTAAGTCCCTCCTTAAGTGGTCTATTTAAAACAAGGAGTCTGTACTCCAAGGTCAGGGAGTAAAGATCACTAGAACTCCATTGGGAGAAACCTTGTAATTAAGGAGAAGATCAGAAGTTTTTCTTCATGCAATTACAAAAGTAAAGAAAAATTGAGTCCATTATACTGAAACAGATCTAAAATACTGCAAGTATGACTGAAACTTGCATTGTTTTTAGTTCAGATGAGGGAATTTGATCTTTAGAAGAAAGATAATATAACTATTAGTGGGAATCCTGGTAAGGCAGGAGGAAAACACACAATTCAGTTCATTCAGTTGCAGCGTACCACATTTGTTTCCTTCATTTCCTAACAAATGGAAGTACTGTGTATGGGTGCACGGTAGCAAATTACAGATGACTATACCATTTTTCTTTGCCTCAGGATTACACACCTAATCAATAAGCTTGTATGTATGAATTTACTTAGAAGTTTTTCATTAAGATCCCAAAACTAAAGACTACATCTTGTGGCAGTCCTTCTGTTCAGTAGTTGCTACATGCAGTGGCTGAAGGAAAACACAGCTGCTTACCTAGCTTTGTGTTTGCAGTTCAACAAGGAAAAGGCTAAAGCTGCTCACGCTCCACCTCCTAGTAGCTGTTAAATTAATCATCAGTGAAAACATGTTACAGTTTTCACATGAACTTGTATCCTGCCCCAGCTCTGTATGAAATCCATTCCTAATTTTGTGGGTTTTTTTTTTTTTTCCTTTGTAAGTATTTCTCAAGGTGTATTTTAAAAAATCCACACAGTAACTATTTATATTTGGTGACTATCTCTGTATTTGCAGATGTATCTTGAGGCATATCATGGGGAAGTTCAGACTGGACATTATGAAAAGGGTCTTCACCAAGAGGGTGGCTGGTCACCAGAATCCCCCAGGTTAAGTGGTGACGGCTGCAAGCCTGTCAACTCAAGGAGTGTCTGGACAATGCTTTTAGTTACACGGTTTAGTTTTAGATAGCCCTGCGCAGAGCAGGGAATTGGACTCCATAATCCTTATGGATCTCTTCCAACTCAAGATAGTTTTACGATTCTTAGGCACTGCTTCTCTGGGCCTACGAAGCTAAGATGGTGCTTTTGAGCGAAGCAGATGGGACCATGAGTAGACACGAGTTACGCAAACATGCCGCGGTCCCTCAGAGGGTGGCAGAGCCCCAGGAAAGCCGCAGAGAGTCGTCTTGTCTACAGCCCTACACGGTCCAGGGCTAACGGAACACGGCCAAAGCAGCCAACACCCCACGACCCGGCGGCACACAGCTACTCTGAAGGCCTTTCCCGCAGATACCGCTCCCGGACGCAACACCAGGCCCCCCAGCTCCTCCTCCTCCCCCCGCCGCCGCGGAGGCGGTGCCGGGGCGCGGCCGAGCGGGGCCTCCGCTGGGCCGGTTCCACTTCCACGGAGGCAGTGCTGTGGGGCTGTGTACGATGGCTGCCTCCCGCTCAGACTCGGGGAGCTGACATGGCCCGGGCGAGCGGCGCCCAGCCGCTGCCTGTGCAGGTAGCCGCGGAGCCG
>JBCJKH010053174.1:0-22967 GCA_039877255.1 Loriculus beryllinus | reverse complement strand
ACAGATGACAAGGCTGAAAACCTCTGCCTTGCATAGAGGGTGTACAAGGGATCCGGGAAGCTATGGGTGGAGTGGTGATGAGCTTGCAGATGTTGGTGTTTAGAGGATCTGCACCAGAGAAGATGGGTATTCAGGAGTTACAATAACATAAATGCAACAACATGTATTTGTGTGTATGCATAAATAAAGTAATAAAAAATTAGAATCAAGTTTGCCTGGCAGAAACCAAAGTTATTTTTGTCCCTTTTATACAATGATTCGTTTTCAAAAATGATGAGAATATATTTTGTATATGTTATGTATTTTAGTGGTAATGTGTTCATGATATGACACGTTGCATGTTATATTGTTTTTCTCTAACAGCTTCAAGGTGCAGAAACAGAGTTCAGCTCACTAACGAAACTAAGTCACCCAAACATAGTGCATTATAAATGTATGAACCTTAAAGAACGGGACGATTCAATTGTGGTGGACATTTTAGTGGAGCATGTAAGTGGTTGCAGCCTTTCTACGTACTTACACAAAGAGACTCCAGTTCCAGTTGAGCAGTTGCGCCATTATGTGACCCAGATCTTGTCAGCTCTCGACTACTTGCACAATAATTCAGTAGTACACAAAGTTCTCTGTGCTTCCAGTATTTTGGTAGATGCTGAAGGAAATGTCAAGGTGACAGACTACAGCATTTCCAAGCGCTTAGCTGATATCTGCAAAGCAGATGTTTTTGAGCAAACCAAAGTTCATTTTAGTGATAATGGTCTTCCCAGCAAACCTGGAAAAAAAGGAGATGTATGGAGTCTGGGCTTGGTTCTGCCTTCACTCAGCCAGGGCCAAGAAACCAAGGAATTTCCTGTTGCTGTTCCTACCACTTTACCTGCAGACTTCCAGGACTTTCTGGGAAGGTATGTTTATTGCATTCCTATGTCTTTTGGTTTCTATTGTTATTTTTTTAAAGATGATGTTTTTTTGAAAGAACAATTAGATCCCTCTGTGTCACTAGTTAAAATCTGTAGAGGAGAGGTAATTGCTCCTTCACAGCTAGGGCAGCTAATCTGGGATCTGGGAGAAGTCTGGTGCACTCTTATTCTTTGCCCTGCTGCCATGTTTATGATGGGTAACTAATTTAATCTGTCTTCCAGTTCCCATCTGAATTGTAACAATGATAATTTCTTAATATGAGACCTGTTTGAACATTTAGGCCTGAAATGGAATAGGTTTTTGAACAGTTTTTTCTTGGTTTGCTAACAGATGTGTTTGCTTGGAAGATAAGGAAAGATGGACTCCTCAGCAGTTATTGCAACATAGTTTTATAAACATTCCACAAATGAAAACACCTGTAGCTGAAGAAAACCTAGATGGTAAGAAACTTGTTTCTTTCTGTATACTGCTAAATAAGTGGACTATGTGCTGCAGTAATAAGAAAAGCGTGAGCTTTGCAAGACTGCACAAGTGTTTTACATTAGATAGCATGGTCTTTAACTTCTATATCCATGACTAGCTGGGGGTGAGCCTACTGCTGTTGTCTCATTAGTCAAAGCTGATGCTGTAAATTCATCCACCTGTAAATTCATCCACCTCCTGTATGGTGTAAATTTCAGCCTTAATTTTGTCGTTAGAAGATGTTGTTTGAATAAGACTTCTTCCCTTGTTATATTCTTATTAGAATCTGTTCCTTTGTCCAGCATGATTAATGTTAGTAATTAAAAATTGTATTAAGGTTTATGCTTCACCAGAACTTAACTATAGACAACAGAACACTTACGTATTTTAGATTTCAGTTGTACTTGAAGTTACTTATGTTTTATCTTCTTCTAATGCTTTTTTGGCAGTCCCTTGTGGTTTATCCCCATACCCCACACTGCCAGCAGTGGTGACTTTGATATCCTCTTTACAGATTCGGCACGCATAGATTGCATTGAGACAGTTGTACCCAGCAGTCAGATATCCAGTGCTTCCTTTGTCACAGAAACACAGAGACAATTTTCACGCTACTACAATGAGTTTGAAGAGCTCAAATTACTTGGCAAAGGGGCTTTTGGAGCAGTCATTAAGGTGTGGTAGAAAAATTATTTCTTTTTGTAGAACCCTTTTTGGTGATGTGTTTGATTTCTCAGAAGCAAAACAATACGCGTAGTGTTTGCATGGTTTTATTTATTATCTTTTACTGTGCTGTGCCTGTCTTGTGTTTTTTATCTGGAATAGGCTGATAAGTTTTGTGCAAGGTTGTTGAGAGTCTGGGGAGTAGCCTGTCAGTATGGAAAAGCTTGCATTTGAATTGTATTCATTTCCCAGTTGGAAGGAAGACTTCCTCTTACATGAAATTACTTCTGGCTCTATTTGGTAAAGAAAAGTATTTGACTTTTTAGATTTATTTGAATTTTGCAGGTAAGAAATAACCTTGATGGTTGCTATTATGCTGTGAAACGTATCCGTGTAAACCCTGCCAGCAAGCAATTTCGGAGGATTAAGGGAGAAGTAACATTACTTTCCCGCTTGAACCATGAGAATATCGTAAGGTATTACAATGCTTGGATAGAAAAACATGAACACCCTGTTCCCACGGTGTCATCATCTGAAACAAGCGAAGATAAAAGAATGCCCACCAAAGCTGGTGTCTTCATCTTTAATGCTGAGGAGACAAGTGTTGTGGAAGGTAATGCTCCTCCTCCGGTTTTGACAAGTTCAGTTGAGTGGAGTACTTCGTGTGAAAGATCCTCCAGCAACAAATTCAGTGGAGCTGATGCGGAGTCCAGTGATGATGATGACGACGGTGATGGGGTTTTCTCGCAGTCATTTCTGTAAGTAGGCTACAGTATTGGCACTGTAGGGAACATGAACAGAGTTGTTTTTCCAATTTTGTGTCTTTTATCATTCTCACTTCTTTTTAGTTCACTGCATTTTGTTCTGTCTGTTGGCTCAAAATCAATGCACTTGCCAGCAGTCAGATAGCCAGGGAGAGGAAATTTTGCAGCTAAGAACAGTGAGTGTAGAAGGAAACTGTGGGTTTAGGCTTCTAGAATATTCTTATGATTTGTGTCAGAATGCATAACTGTTTATGCTGGATTGTCTTTTCCAACCTTAAGAGTAAAGTTTTTAATAAACAATAATAGAGGAATATTTTCAAATCCTGAAAAATATTTTACTTGTCCTTTTACCCATGGTGAATCATTCATTTAAGCAAGTAAGTATGCCTCAGTTTTGCTTATTGAGTGTACAAGTGGGATTGCACTTATGCAGAGGTAAACCTTTCCTTTAAAAGACAGGGATGACAAAGGAAATGTTACTTGCAAGCAGGATACTTTTGGGGGTTTTGGTTTGCTTTGCTGTTTTTGTTTAAGGCATATGGAAGGTCTTTAACAGAAGCTTAGATTTTTCTATTATTTTTTTTTCTGCAAATACAGCACCCAGAACTTCTTCTTTCCTTTCGCTTTTTTAAACAGGCCAACCACAGATTCTGAAAGTGAAATAATTTTTGACAATGAAGATGAAAACAGTAAAGATCAGCTTCCAGTAAGTATAAAGATAAAGCTAGTGAAAATAAAAAGATCATAAAATAGTCTTTGACAAGCAAAGAGGTCAGTTGAGAAGTTTCATTTCAGTTCTGGTGTAAGCACAGAACCACATACGGTTATATTCCATCAGAGTAAATGTTGTGCCATCATGAGCTGCATTCAGAGAATCATAGAATCATTAGGGGTTGAAAGGGACCTCTGAAGATCAGCTAGTTTTTTGTCACTATGTTTATATCAAAATGGTTGGGTGAGGTGGTGGGTGCATTAATTCTATTAAGTAGGTTTTGTATGTTTAAATCTGAGTTATTTTATTATTTTGGGTTTTTTAAACATGACACACTTTGAGATTTATGTTTCCCCCAGGTCTTGAATGTTTTTCCTCCACTGTCTTGTGATGGTAAAACGTTACTCGTTCTCACTTTGAAAATGAGAGTTGGGTCACACCTGGTTTTGTAGCTTATTTAGAAGCAGTGGCATTGCACAAATGTCAGTAAATTATTTTTATAGATTTTTATGTTATTCAAACCTAGTCACAAAAGGTGACTTCTCATCAATGCGTTTCAGCCATTAGAAAATAGTAATATGCATATAAAAGTCTCTGGATGGCTTCTTGTAGCTAACTGTTCTGTTACTCTTTAATTGTGATAAAGGATGAAGAAGGGCATGAAAAGAATAGCCATGGAGGAGAAGACAGGGCACCAGTCATTCAGACAGTGCATTACCTGTACATTCAGGTACAAACTTACTTGAATTTTCAGATAAAAGGATACTGCTTATTCCAGCCTGCAGGGATTAATTGGTGGTTTTCATGAGGGAAGTAATGATCTTTAAAATTGCAGATAAGGCCAAGATCAATCTTTGTTTTGCAATAGACTGGTTTTTGAAAGGCTTGGCTGGTGGCAGTGCACATGACCTGTTATGCCTTCTAAGGTTCTTTAGTTAGAATCATAGAATCAGCTAGGTTGGAAAAGACCTTTAAGATCATCAAGTCCAACTGCTACCCAGGGACTGCCAAGATCACCACTAAACCGTGTTACTAAGGGCCTTGTTTACACAATTTTTGAACAGTTCTAGGGACAGTGATTCTACCACTTCCCTCAGAAACCTGTTCCAATGCTTGATCATCCTTTTAGTTAAGAAATTTTTCCTAATATCCAGTCTAAACTTCCCCTGGTGCAGCTTGAGGCCATTAGCTCTTTTCCTATCACTTGTTACTTGAGAGACGAGATCGACCCCGACCTCACTACAGCCTCCTTTCAGGTAGTTGTAGAGAGCAGTAAGTTTCCTCCTGAGCCTTCTCTTCTCCAGACTAAACATCACCAGTTCCCTCAGCTGTTCTTCATAAGACTTGCGTGCCAGGCCCTTCACGTTGCCTTCTTCTGGACTCACTTCAGTGGCTTGGCTGCTTTCGTCTTGTTTTTAACATTTATGTTCAGAATATGCTACTCTGCAAGCTCATACTGTTGTCCCAGAAAATGGGATGGGACCCATAAGTGAATGCATTTTTTTCTAGCTATAAAAGACAGCTCTCGGGAAAATTGCAAAGAGTTGAATATTTTGATGATACTGTTTGCTCCTGACCTGTGTATTGCAGGACCAGCCATTAATATGCACATAGATACAAATTTTTGATGGTCTGTTTTCTTGACAAAACTGCTCTGTCTTCCCTCTGTCCCCTACCACTGCACGGCTGAAGATGGAGTATTGTGAAAAGAGCACATTAAGGGATACTATTGACCAAGGATTATATGAAGACACCAGTCGGCTTTGGAGGCTTTTCCGAGAAATTTTAGATGGGTTAGCTTATATCCATGAAAAGGTTAGTAAGTACAACACTTATGACCTGTCCATAATACCTGTGTAATATCTTTTTCTGTATGGGTTTCTTCATATTCTGTTCATTTTAGGATGTTTATTAGCAAGATTTGTTCCTTGCCTTTCCCATTATTACTCTGTTTTAGGGGTTTAGAATACTTTATCATAAATCTGAATTTTATAATGAACCACTTCAGATTTTTCCCTTTGTCACAAAAATTTGATCACCTTTTAAGAACTTTTTTTTTTTTTGGTGTCTGGTGGCAGTGATTATTATTTCTAGCTTCTGGGCTACAGTCTGTAGTCTTACTTCAAAATTAAGTATCAATGACTTATTACAGTGGAAAATCTACTGCATTAGAAGTATGTAATATGATTTTTCCAGTCTATTACAGAGTTTTAGTTTGAATTGTGTTTATTGTTTAATATTCTATTAGTCTTTGTTTTTTTTGTTCTGCTATAATAGGGAATGATCCACAGAGACTTGAAACCTGTGAACATTTTTTTAGATTCAGATGATCATGTCAAAATTGGTGATTTTGGTTTAGCTACAGATCATCCAGCGAATGCAGTAAGTACAGCTGAAAGTGAATGAAAAACCCCCTTGAATTTGGTGTGCAATAGCGTGAAAGATGAAAATAAAATATAAAAACATAGTTCTCATTGGACTTTATATTGTGAATGCCATAAACTTGTTTGTTTCTAAGGTTCTAAGAGCTAAACCATGTATTGTCAATCAAAGCACTAAGAAAAGCCAACAGAAGCATTTCAAGTGCCATTTACAGTATGTCTATTTTCCTGATTTCAGGTGGTCTCTAAACAAGAAGAAAATCACTCAGATAGTTCTGCTATGTCTGACCCATCAGGTTTGTTTACATAGGAGCTTATACTAAATTACTTTAAGCCATCACTTTTATTTTGCAGTCTTGTATAATCTGTTAGAACTTCCATTCACTCTCTGAAGATAAAACCTTTTTTATTTGGTGTGGGAGGGAACAACCTCTGACTTTGGGTAGATATGCTACATATAAATCTTTCAGTTTTGACTGGTATCTAAAAATGAATTTGCTTCCGCTGCTAGCCTTTTGCAGCGGAAAAATATCGGTGCTTTTCTCAGATACCGGTGCTTTTCTCAGAGTGAGGTGTATAGAGATTCTGTATATCTGTTCCATTTGCACTTCTGTTCTCTTGCCTGTACAGGACAAGTTCAGGAGTTAAGGGATTTTTGTTTGGTTGGGGATTTTTTGACACCTGTAACTGGCTGAATTTTATGTTTTGCGTAAACTTTAGTACTTTGTGTGTCTTAAGATGAATGTAATAGAAGTGAAATACAGTTGTATTACTTGTGTGCTGATGTACTGCAATTCTATAATATAATAGGTAAGTTTAGCTACTGTAGATAGACATGGATACTTGACCTGTGAAGGGAAGAACAGTCTGTTTTGCAAACTGTTCCCGTGTGGGTTTCTCTGAAGAAGGACTGCCTTCCAACCTAGCATAAATGAGGAGAGAAAATGAGTGAGTCTTTTTCTTGACTTTGATGCTGTATTTCTCTTATGCTTTCTTGAAACTTCTTCATCTTTTGTCACATAGGTAATTTGACAGGGATGGTTGGCACTGCGCTGTATGTCAGCCCAGAGGTCCAAGGAAGCACTAAGTCTACGTACAATCAGGTATGATTAGAATAGATTTAATAAAAGGGTAGCATGGAATCCAAGGTACAATTTAGGTCATTCCTGCTCAATAAAGGTAAATTCAAGGTGGAACAGGGAGTGGAGGTACTGCTGTGATAAGCAAAGGAATGAGAAATACTCCTTTGAGAGGAGAGCAGGAGTGAAAGGGTGCGGGCAAGTCTTTCTGCCTGTGCTGTGACCATGACTAGGTGCAAGCAACTTCAATTTGAAAGCACGTGATCATGGAGGATCTTGAGTAAAAATGAGTAGATTATAAATCTTACAGTCTTTAATGAAGGTAAAAAGTCATCAGAAGTATATATTGCTCTCCTGGATTCCTATGCTTGATTTTTGGGAGGTGGGGGTACTTTTATTTTTTTCTGCAGGTCCTGTTTATATGCAGAGATGAGCTGAATTTCAAAGCAGAAGTGTTTTCATAGAGGGAGGCCTTTACATCATGGCAGTGCTGTGATGATAAAAGGCATTGAAGTCTGACAGGTCTGGATTGTGCTGTTTAACAGAAAAACCCACAAAAACTAAAACAAAACCACAAAACCCCCAGCCCTATCTCTGGCTACAATACACTGTGAAATTTAGCCAAAAGATTGTTATTTCTGTGCTATCATCAACTGCAGAGAATTCACAGGTATTACATTTAAGTTTCCTTTTTTTATTTTCCCTTAGAAAGTGGACCTATTCAGTCTGGGTATAATATTCTTTGAAATGTCTTATCATCCTATGAGTACTGCATCAGAAAGGATCTTTGTTCTTAGTCAGTTAAGACTGGTAAGTACACAGATACAAAAGATGCTAATCCTTTGCGTCAGATAGTTTAAGAGAAGTAGAAGGATGCAAAACAGAGTAAAGTGTTTCCACAAGGAGTGCTTAGGGAAAAAAAAAGTTTATAAAATACATAATAAGTGAAATATAAGATTGGAGCTGGTACTGACATTCCCTTAATGCACTGTGGTATTACCATCAGTCAGTGTTCTGTCTGTGAAACTAATTTTTATAGTGCAAAACATCAAAGGTGTAAACGTCAGAGAAAGACATCATGTTTTCAGTACACCCACGTTTAGACCCACTGAGTTGCTCTCAGGAACCAGCTGGTATTTGAAATTTGTAAATGCTTGTGATTATGAGTTGTATCTTCATTGTACAAAACATCATAAAAGCATTTCAGTGACATTCATTTTCCTTTTAGCTCTTCAAACTGAAATTGCGTGTAGTTTTTTTCTGTGGGGATTTTTTTTGTTTGTTTGGTGATTTTTGGTTCGGTTTTTTTGTTGTTTATTTTCCATTAGCAATAAAAATGCTTAGTCTCTCTGTTTAAATATGTGGAACTTTAAAATAAGACTGGCCCGAGCAAGCTGGACTGCATGTTCTAATCATCTGATTTTTGTTTTTTATAGCCTACTATTGTATTTCCTAAAGACTTTGATGAAGTCAGTCACGCAAAGCAGGTAATTTTGAAGATATTTTAATTATTAGGTATTCCCTGTCAAGAAACATTTATTATCATTTTTCCCCACTTAATTTTAAAATAGTGATCTCTTCCAGGTTCTTGTTACGTGACATTGGAACAAAGTAAGGGGAAAAAAAGACTCAGCATACTAAGTTGACATGGAATTACACAAAATTCCCTAAGCTCACTCATAAAGAAATGTGGAGTTCATGGGCATACCTTTTAAGCTCTGAGGGACAATTTTAGGCTAAGACAAATGCAGCTGTGTTGATTAACTCTTAAACTTCCAAAAGAAATCTGTGTCACAGAACAGAGTTGTGCAAGCTAAATTGACTTTGCTGAGCTTGAAGAGTTGTCAAGAGGTGTTATGAATGCCTCCATGGCAGATAAATGTGCAGTGTAATCTTCTCTGGACCACCTAGATAACTTTTATCTTGTGCTAGTGGACTCTTTGTTGAACAGTAGCATTATATTTTTTGTCTGTTATGCCTGTGAAATGGCAATCTGCCTGTTACTAGTACCATAAAAATGTTTCCCTCTAGTAAAGTTTACTGTACTATGCCAGGAAGATTCCCCCTTCTTTATTATGTGTAACTCTCAGATCTTTGTTGTTATGTGCTTTCTTTGTTGATAAAGAGATGCCAGAGATAGCATAATATAAAACAACAAAGGATACTACATATTTTGTCATCCCAGGAGGCATATTTCTAAAAGCTTTTATGTTATAGTAAATTTTATTCAAATGATAACACAATAAAAGATATTGAGAATTTTAAAACCAAAGAATGTCCACCCCAAAGATTCAGATCCTGCTTTTTTGGTCACCTGTAGAGTCTCATATTTTTTAATTAATATGAGGTGACTGTGAAGTTTGTTGTAAGTACTGCTAATGTCTGATTTTTTTCTAAACTATAACATTTGTATTTAATTTGTAGAGATCAGTTATTACATGGCTCCTGAACCATGATCCTGCAGCACGACCAACAGCTGTGGAGCTGTTAAAAAGTGAACATCTTCCACCACCACAAATGGAAGAATCTGAACTCCACGAAGTACTCCACCATACCTTAGCTAATGTGGATGGAAAGGCCTACAGGACTATGATGAGTCAAATATTTTCGCAGCGTGTATCTCCAGCTATAGATTATACCTATGACAGTGATATGTTGAAGGTTTGTAGGTGTTTAGGAGATGCATGTTGTTTCAGTTTTTCCAGTGTTGGACTAAAAAAAAAGTTTATAAGGGTAGACTCTAACATGTTTGAAAGAACAGTATTCTCTCTTGAGATCAACCTTCACGTTAGTTCCCGTTTAAAGCTATTATCTGTACTATGTGATCTTGGATAACCACTTCCCGTTTAAACCTTAGCATTCATTATTCACGGAAGAAACAAGCAATGTTTGATTATAGCAGCTAAAGCTTTAAGCTTATGTCAGGGTGATTACTCTGAATTTCTGTCAAACTAATGCTACTTGTATCTGATTGCCAACAGAATGCATTGCCTCTGACTGTTTTCTTCCCTGTGTCTAGTTATGGCAATCAAAGTAATCCTTCTTGGTTTCTCAGCTTTTAAGCATTTCTAAATATGAAGAAATACAAGGTAATATAGCACAATAATGCTTTTTATAGTTATTTTTTATTACAGTGGGATGAGATAGCAGAATTTTTATAGCCTATATTACATGGAATAATTGCCTGTATTACCTGGAGTGTTCATGGCATATAAATTATATATGTACTTTTTATTTGTGATGGTTTCAGGGTAGTTTTTCTGTTTGGGCAGCCAAGATACAGCAGCATGTATGTGAGATTGTCAGCCGGATATTTAAAAGACACGGTGGGTGTGTTCATCAGAGTTGTTCATTTAAATTTTTTTTATGATTGAATGGATTTAAGAGAACAGAATGGTTTTACTGCTGTCACAGAGTCAGAAGCTTCACAGACTTTGTAACGTGTTTTCATTCTTCTGGAAAAAAACTGGGGGATGGGATTTATATTTTTTTCTGTTAGATTGTATTGCTGTCTGTAATGGTTAGAAGCATTCGCTTGTATTTTGGGTGCTTTTTTTCCCCCCAGTTAAAAGTTTATGTTGCCGTCTAATTGAAGAAGCTTCCATAACAATAAAGCTTCCCTTATAAAGTTTCCATAACATAATAGCCGTTTGAGAATCAGTGGAGAATTCAAAACAGAAAAGTCTTTTTCAGAGATTAGTGATATTATTGTTAATAGTTAGGTTTCAATTAAGATTGGATTCGTACAGATAGATGGTTGCAAAATACAACCAGAAAAAAAGGTATAAAATGAAGTGAACCATAAACACCTCTAGTACATTTTTGAGACACAGGATGCTATATGTCTGAACAATATTTGTTCTCCATAGAACTGCCTCTAGATCAAAACAGTACTAGTGGTATCTGTAGAGTTTCTCATCTGTTTTATATGCATGCTTTTGTGAAGGGTGGTGTTCAAAGAGGGAGGCAAAGTGAGGATTCTGCTGGGGCTATGGAATTGGCAGTTCTCTCTTTCTCTGTGAGGGTGCCTGCTGAGTCCAAGAAGCATGCAAGATGGAACATCTGTTTGATGTCATTTGTTTAAAGAGTGGAAGAGGAAAGTCTGTTAAGGACACTTGAAATAATGTAATTTTTTAAAGGCATTGTTTGAGATTATCATGGTCTGCAAGATTGTTTGTGAGCTTGTTATATAAAGCAGATGTTTCTTCTGAAATGCGAGGTAATTGTATTTTACTGGTTTTGTGCAGGAGCCATCAAGCTGCATACTACACTGCTGATGCCCAGAAATAAAAAACTATATGAACATAATGAAGCTTCCTATTTCATGGATCACAGTGGGATGCTGGTAATGCTTCCGTACGACCTCAGGGTAAGTAGTTTCCTCTCTGCAGGCAAAGCTGGGTTTGAACAGTCCTGTGATGTTTGTAGGTACCTTTGATTCACTAGTGGTAAATCTGGTTTAAGCTTACACTGCTTCAGCATTTGAGAAGAAGTATATCTTACACAGGTAAAAATAATGCCATATTATAAGTGTAATAGATGTCACTGCTGGTTTGTGGAGTTTTTTTGGTTTGTTTGTTGGGGTTTTTCCTTCCACATGTAAGAGACAAGACTTTTCCAGTGACCAGTGAAAATTCTAGTATTTACATGCCTTTCTTATTTATAGATAATGTGAGTAACAGTCTGTCCAGTTTTGTGTTTCTCAAACAGATGTTGTCAAGGACCAGTCTACTCTTGGGAGGAACTGCTGTTTGAGTAGTTCAGATTTTACAGTCTGGGATTCCTCTCTCAGTCATACCAAATTATGTGCAATGGTGGCCTCATTAATTACCTTGCATTTAATACCTAAATGCTTTGTGGTTTTCGTTTACTAGTGATGGTTAAAGAGCATGACTTTTTATACTCCATTTCATTAACGTACTGTCAGTTTGACTCGTCCTTCCTTTGCATTTATAATCTAGCTATACAATCTGATTCTTAATTAAGGATTTGTGTGGGATCCACAAAATCGATTTTTATGTAGGAATTATGTGTTTGGAAAATGTGTCAACCAAAGATTTATTAAAAATACTCCTTTTATGTAAGCAGCAAAATAATCTGCTTGTACATTTTAATATGCTCATAGTTGATTTATGATGCATTTTGCATGCAGTAGAGTAATTAAGAAATGTCCTTGTGTTCTTCTCCAAGCTCTTCTAGGAACGTGGCAGGGGGGAATGTTATTATTTAAAACTTGAAGCAAGGATGATTAATATTACTTGGCTATGGCAAATATTTAAGGCACTTACAGATGTGAGAGTACAAGTATTACTGCATGGTGGTAATTAATCTCCAGAGCCTAGTCAGAATGTCTTGTTTCAACAATTTATATATATTTTGTTTTTCAGATTCCTTTTGCAAGATTTGTAGCTAGAAATAACATATCAAACTTGAAAAGGTAAGGGACATAGAGATAACATTTTGCACAAGTGCTGTGCTTCATGGCAGTGACCTCTGAAGATGCTGATTCTTTCTTCAATGTTTCCTTTAGATACTGTATAGAGCGAGTTTTCAGACCTCGGAAGTTAGATCGCTGTCATCCTAAAGAACTCCTAGAATGTGCATTTGACATCGTAACATCTACTGGAAATAGCTTTTTGCCTATAGCAGAAACAATTTATGTCATTTCAGAAATCATTCAAGAGTTTTCAGTGCTTCAGGTAGATTCTCTAATCATGCCCTTTGTTCTCTTTCCATCCTGAAATGTTAATCTAAGTAAATATTTGGTCTAGTGTCTTTAAAAAGGCTAGTTCCTTTAACTTCAGCTACAGAGCTGTTTTCACATTTTATCATTAGTTAATTATAGAACACTGTGATTTAAATAAAAAATCATTTCATAGGTAAACTTAAAATGAAGCATAAATTTGTGTGCAAAAGAAATATTAATTGAATATTTATGGTGCCATTGAAGTAACATATTTCTAATGTCAGGTAGGTGATTATTGTAGAATGGGGACAAGCCTCGTCAGTCTTTAGTTACAGATGGGAGGCAAGGTGGTACAAGGACAGGTCTGAAGTGAGTTTTGAGCTGTTCTTAAATCTTTAGAAATTATTATTATTATTATTATTATTATTATTATTATTATTATTATTATTATTATTGTTGTTGTTGTTGTTGTTGTTTTGTTGTTGTTGTTAATGTTACTATTATTAAGCAAATGGAATGCAAGTAAAACTTTTTCTTTCTTCTTTTTTGTTTACCCTTTGCTAGGAAAGAAATTACAGTATTTATTTGAACCACACTGCCTTATTGAAAGCTATACTTTTGCACTGTGGGATACCAGAGGATAAACTCAATCAAGTCTACATCATTCTGTATGATGCTGTGGTAAGTGATTAGTTATGGATCTAATCTCTATAAATCATCACTGTAGAGTGCCGTATTTTGTGGAGTTGTCTCTGAAAATGAGTAACAGTCCATTGCCAGCATAACCAGAAATATCTTGCTGGTATATAAAAAAACGAGCTATCTTTGGGCTGTAAACTTAGATTAATTCCTTTTGTGTTACTTCTGGGATGTTTTCAGACGTTTTATGATTTTTAGATATGTATTTATGAGATAATTGTTCACCTGTGTAACTAAGAACTGGTAGGCAATTCAATAAAAACTTTAAAAGGTATCTTAATATCATGTTGGTCTTTCCTACTGTATAAGCAGAGAAAATAGATTAAATCCATTTGAATAATTAAGGTAATGTTTAAATCCCAACAAAATGCACGTCTGCATAAGCACTGCTTAAGTTGGTATTTGTATGCTTTTTGCTGCTTCTTGAAATGAAGCTGAGTAAGGCTTCACAACAATACGTTATTTATTGGTTTTCTTCTTTTACAGTATTATTGCAGTCTGTAAGTGCAACATTTAATAAAAGTTGTGTTTTAATTTTTCTCAGCCATAGTAATTTTTTGGTAACTCAGTTGCTGAACATGTTTGAATCTGTTTCTTTCGTAGACTGAAAAGCTAACTAAAAGAGAAGTAGAAGCCAAATTCTGTAATCTTTCTCTCACATCAAATAGTGTAAGTAATTTTAATTCAGTGATAATTTCTCTGTAACTTGCCGTAAGTCAGTAATACTTTATTTATTTTGCAGATTAAAAATAAATGGTTACATCTGTTATTCAAAATAGATCAGTCTAATTGGAAGTGCGTCTGATTTTGTTCTGTCTTCTTTCTGAAAGTTGGTATTGCAACTCTCCAAGTTTCTGCTTTTAAAAATATTTTTTGGACTGTGGAAGCAATTGAAGGATAAACAGAATATTTTGCAGTGGTATTTGGTAAAACAAACTGAGAGAAACTTGAGAAAAAAAAAGTCTGCAAATGTTGATGAATGTACATAAGGAGTTGAGGTTAACTTCTGGACACCCTGAGGAGTCTTGTGCCTGTCCATTCCTTTCCTCAACTCACTAGGTGAAAATGGGCTGCTAGGTTAAACAAACAAAAAAGGCAGATATTTTATTCACATGAAGTCAAGTATTTTTAGGGTTTTTTTAGAGATGATCTGTTGTGAGTGCTGTCAGTGGTGCTACTTACGTTTTTTTTCTTCGGTTTTTGCTTATAGCTTTCTCGACTCTACAGATTTATTGAGCAGAAGGGAGAAGCAAGTAATGTATTTCCATTTTTAAACACAATGATAAAACAAAAGCCAGGTGTCACTCAGCTGCTGAAGCATGGCATGAAGGATTTAGAGGAAGTCATTGGTCTGTTAAAGCAACTTGGAATAAAGCTTCAGGTCTGTAAAATACTCTGCTAATAAATTAATGGCTTTATAGGCTGCTGAGCTTTGTAATTTGCCAGGAAACAAAGCAGTCATGTTTTAGAATAGAAAAACCACATTGAAGTGTCTTTTGATGGCAAGTAATAATACTGGCATTGATTCCTTTTAAGACCTCTTCCAGTCAGAAGTCTCTGGTTTAATTTCTGTCTAATGACATACAGACTACTATTTTTTAATTTCCCAACCAAGACTGAAGATACCACTTAGAGAGTAAAGGAATTTTTAAACTTTGAAACAAACTAAATATTTTAAAAATACAGAAAGTTGTTGACTACTGAACGCCTCCCCACCTCCACCTTCCTTGAGGCTTGCTGTTTGGGTTTTGTGCTATAGGTATCTTGGGATGCTTTAAGATTAAAACATGATTTCCTTATTTTTATTTAAGGAATGTTCCTGTATGTCTTCCGTATGTGCGAACAGTGTTTTCAATCAATTATACTAACTATAATACTGGTAAAGGTCTTGTGCACATACTCATTTTTATTTTACAGGTTTCTATAAATCTGGGGCTTGTTTACAAAATACAGCAGCACAATGGAATTATCTTTCAGTTTATAGCATACATCAAAAGAAGACAAAGAACTGTGCCTGAAATTCTTGCTGCGGGGGGCAGGTATGATCATCTGGTATGTACTCATTTCTATGTATTTATTTATTTATTTATTTTAATCATACTCATTTCTATCTTATCTATTTCTTTCTTTATTTATTTTAACTATGAAAAAATGAAAAACCTTTCTGACATTTTGCAGAGAGAATTATTTGGGTCTTCCATTTTGTTTTTGTCTTGAGATTCCACAATTTAGAGGGCCACAGACAGTAGGACCTGTTCCTTCAGCTGTTGGAGTCAGCATAGCTATAGATAAAATAACTGCTGCTGTTTCCAGTGTGGAGGATTCTGTAAGTCTTTGGAGGGGGGTGGGATATAGGGGCTTTGTTTGTTTATTTATTCCTGACAGTTTACTAACCTAATTGTAGCTACAGATGGGTAAAAAAGAAGATGTTCAGCTGTGTCCCAAAATAATAGCATACTGAACTAGACAGTAAATATCAAGATTGCCTGTTTTCTTCCGTGTTTCTCTGGAGAGAATTATTTAGTTTATTAATAAAAATCTATTATTTAATAAGAATTAGGGAAAGAGAAGGGATCTTCAGGCTTATACCCCTTTTTTAAAAATTTAAATGAGACATCTTCCTCAAACTGTAAATTGTTTCAGACAGAAAAGTACAACTGTAGTAGCTAATAAGTGTTATTTTGCCCCTACCACTTCTGCCCTTACAAAAGTATAGAAGATGGAGATGGAAAGAAACTTAAGAAAATGTACTATTTTGTACAGTGTCACACAGTTTCAGTTGGTTGTGGAATGTGCATTTTACAATCTTCTCTTTATAAGAATAGATTAACATTGCTAAGCAGAATAGGAGGGGAAGAACAGAATAGGCTAGGATAGTTTGCAAGCTGAGGCTGTGCAGATGCTTTTTATCAAAGAGCAAGCTTCAGTGACTCTCAAACATGCTCCGGTAGATTGTGAATCTAAGAAGAGATGGATCTAACCCATTTTTTCAGCTTGGTAGATTTTGAAAAGCATTAGCATATATATCCTCTTTGTTACTTTCATTGCCTTATGAAGGGGGAAAAGGAGGTCTCGTGGCTAATATTGTCCCTCTTGTTCTTACTTTCCCTTCAGGTTTCTGTCAGCTCATGTGACCTGCTGGTTGTAAGTGTTGGTCAGATGTCCATGGGTAGAGCTATCAATATTGTTCAGAAACTCTGGACTGTAGGAATTCCAGCTGAAATAATGTATGACTGGTCCCAGGTAGAATTTCTATCTCTCTGTATTAATTATGTTGTTGATTTCTTTAAGATTAGTGCAGCCTGGGACTGCCCTTTTTCAATCTTTTCTAATTTTTTTTTGAGTTACAGACTTATAAAACTGAGCATGTAGCATGCTGTTCAGAGGCAAGAGTTGTAAGATTCTTCCTCTGTACATCCCAGAGTACCTAGAACTGCAACGAAGTATCTTTATGCACTCCTCTAAGCAGGAATAAATTGAGTGAGCTTCCCTAATTATACATGGAGAGCAGAGTCGAAGGCCTGTTGAAATCAAAGGAGGAAAAGTTGCATAATGAATTTAAAATTACTGTAGCTCAAATTAAGTGAAGTGGAGATGCCTCAAAGCAGAAGCATATTTGTACCAGTGAAGGCGGTGAATTTTCCTTTCAATGAGGGCTGCAAGTGGAATCCCTGAGCTAATCCTTAATAAAGGGCATGTCTAGAATAGAACAGTAGCATTGACTTTTAAATCCGTCCACATGGCTGAAGAGTAGTAGGTACAGGGGGAATATTGACACCATTCCACTCTTAGAAAAAGGTTAGTAAACTCAGCTACTAGATACACTTTGGGGTACCCATGTTGTCCTGGAGAGACATGTGGTAAGAGGGAGAGAAAGTGGCAAGCTGAGTTGTGCTCCTTTTGTCTGCAGCTGAAACCAAACAGAGCTTTATCCCCTACTGCCTCACTGGAGTAGAGAGCTCTGTGGCAATGACGAAGTCCTTTTCAATAGTAGAAGTTACCTGAGGATTATGAGTCTGGGTCACCTTTAATTACGCCAGTTGGTGACTAACAGAAGAAATGCTGTGCAGTTGTCCATTCTGATTATGTGCTGCAGAGCAGACAGTTTTGAGCTCACTCACTTAATTGCCTGATTTCCTTATAATCTTTCACTGTACCATTTCCAATGGCTTCAGTCCTTCAAAACTAAAAAAATCCAGATCATAATGCTTTTTCTGTGATCACCCTGTGCTATCTTCTTCTTGCAGTTCTTAAAAGTAATGAAGACTTTGAGTAGCTCTTGTCTCTGTCTAATGCTGTCTTGCAGCCCACTCCTATGTCAGCATAGCAAGCCCTTTAGTAAAGCTGACTTACATCATTCTCAACACTGATAGTGATGTAAGGCAGCCTCAGGCTTACGGCTGGAGTCAGCTTTCATGACACAGTACCAGTCATGCAGGACTGACATATTACTGAAAGTTGCAGAGAGTGGGGCGGAGGCTGTTGGATTGATGTTACGTTGCACGTTTTTACAGTTATCTGTAAAATCTTTGCTTCTAGATCCAGCTAGCCCTTCCATGTGGGAATTAGGACTGCAAGGCTTAGACATTATCTTTGTCTAGTGTAGACTTAAATAGATTTCAACTTTCAAGGAGCAATTAGGTGTATAAATACATGTGTAATGAAGCTTCAGCTCTTGGACTTGTTAATAAAGCTTTCTTCTCTTAGAAGCTTACATAATCAGTGCAGCTGCTGCATATAAGGTGGTTTTAATGAACAACAGAAGACTTAAGTTTATTGCTTAAGTAATAATTTCATAATCTGTCAAATTTCGGTCCCATTCCCCTTCCCCTGTTCCCATTTCAGTCGCAAGAAGAACTGCAAGAATACTGCAGGTGCTCTGGGATTATGTATGTGGCCCTTGTGTCAGATAAAGAAGGAAGTCATGTGAAGGTGAGTGTGGGACCACAGGATGCTTGATGGTGTTACAGACTTATAATCTGTTCTGCATTTCTTTTTTTAAGATCGTTATTATTTTCACTAAAGTGTCCAAGTAGATGAAATTCAGTAAAGACAGTTTCACTTGCTAAGTAGTGGACAGTTTTTCTGAAGCTTTTTATCCCTCCATAACACTGTTGTTTACAGACCCCCTTTCCTCTAGGAAGGTCCAAAAAGAAATGCAAACATGCTGACTTTGAGTCATTGGTGCCTTTATGTGGAAAAAGGTTTCTCTTGTCTCTTTCTTTGAAACTACAAAAATAATGAGATGGCTCAGTGATGTTTCCAGTTCCGGCTTTCCGTGATACAAAACAAATACAGAATGATAGAATAGTTAGTGTTGGAAAGGACCTCAAGATAATCCAGTTCCAACCCCTCTGCCATGAGCAGAGGTGCCTCACCCTAGACCGTGTTGCCCAAGACTCTGTCCAGCCTGGCTTTGAACACTGCCAGGAGTGGAGCATTTACCACTTCTTTGGCAACCTGTTCCAGTGCCTCACCACCCTCACAGGGAAGAACTTCTTCCTTATATTCAACCTGAAAATACAGAATTACTAAATATAAAGATGAGTACAAAGACAGCTAAAACATAAATCTAAATAAATCCATGTAGTTCAGACAGGTGCAGTATGAACCACATTCCTTGTATCTGTAAGTTGAGGTTAAGATGGAAAGTCTGGACTATGTCACAAGGTGAATTACCACTTTCTGTGCTCTGCAGCCTGTGGTTTTGGAATCTTTCCAGAAGTTAAAAGTTTTAAAATATTATTGATTCTGGATCATTAGAATTAATGATCATTAATTTTGGAATAAAAATTCCTCCTTTGACTGAAAAAAAGTAACCATTTGACAGCATCTGGATGGCTGTGTTACCTGGTCAGTCGGCAATACAAAAATATTTTCCACTTATTACTGGCGTTGTCATTATAACTGTGCCATAGCTGTATAAACAAGTAGATTTTGATGGTGAGGATGCAATATATATCAATGTCTTCCATGAGACTATTACAGAGCAGTTTTCTGAATACAGCTTTACTGAAGTAAAACCAACAAAGAACGTGCTAAGGAGGCAAATGGTGTTGTTACTGAATAAGATGGAGCAGATACTCAAAGTTTTGAATGTTCGAGTCTGTAACTCATGCAAACTGAAAGGCAGATCTTATTCTAATATAATTCCTTAACTAAAAAAAAAACCAAACCAAATATGCAGTTACTTACATGGTATTTGCACCATGAACCATTCTGTTAAAAAATTATTACATACTAAATACAAGTAACCAAACTATTTTAAGCTTTGGGAATGCAGAGGAAATTGGTTAGGGAAAAAAAAAGTCTAATCAGAGATTTAATTGGCAGTGATTGATTGGTCATGATGTTAGCTTCATACCTTTGATTGCTTCAGCTTAATGAGTGAATAGTCCAATTTGGTTTTGACTAAATTTTATAAGTTTATTCATATGCTATTTTAAGAATCAACAATCTTAAGACTCACTGAACTACATCATAGGTGAAATCCTTTGAGAAAGACAGACAGACGGAGAAAAGGATTTTAGAATCTGACTTACTAGATCACCTGATGCAGAAACTGAAAACTAAAAACTGTGATGAAAGATGTAGTAGGTAAGTAATATAAAATGTCAATGTGAATAGTCAAAATCAGAAGTGAATGTGTGTTTTAGTGAAATAATTTTAAGATGTGCTCAGTTAAATCTTGATTTTATTTGATAAAGAGTAAGAGCTTTGCTGAATTTCTTTTGAGGGGAAAAGACATCAAAGGCAGGGTTATAGAATTCTGTTGAGATTAAGAAAGAGACTGATTTCTGTAGCTGCTGTTACATTCAGACATCCATAGTGCTTCACAAATTAAAAGGCCATACAGTTATCCAGCTCAAATGCTACCAGAACACCAGCATTGTCTGTATGCGGGACTGCCAGGAAGTACCTGTTACTGACCAGAAGTCCTGTTACATAAACTGCGTAATCAAAGACTTACAGCAGCAAATCCCTTTTATTCTGAGGCAGTGTTGTTATGGTAAAAATGAAGGTGTAGGACACTTGTACACCCTAGCGGGCACAAATGAAAGTAACACCTAGCAAAGACTCGGGGTACACAGCAACACCCCATCATCTTATCTTTGTTGACACTGCTATTTATTGTCACCAAAAGTTAGTACAGAAATCACAGGAGAGGCTACACTCACACCTGTGTGCATAAGCAGTATAGCTGTTACTCACACATCTTTTGTAAAAATATAATTCTACACATACATATATATATTTACATCTATATATATGTGTGTAAATCTGTGTGTGTGTACTGGCAGCAGGAACAGACATGGTTAGTCACACAAACTAGAATTCAAAAGCTTAACACATTTGACACGTGTAGTATTTCTGAGCAGACTTAATAGAGGAAATTGTTAAGCTGGGAAATGCACAGCTTGAGCAGTAGTTTCTGCAGGTGGTCGATGTCTCCTACCCCTTCCACCCACGTCTTCATTCTCATTTTTCTGGCTTCAGCCAGTCTTGCCATTTAACTTCGCAACTTACCCAAGTCTCATGTGTTTTGTGATAGATCTACAAGATCTGTTAGAAGCTGCGAAAGAAAATAATTCTATCTAAAACTTACCTTATTTCTAGATCTTGATAAGAATATAGAAAATCCCATGTTTGGTAATACTAAACAGAGAAATGCAATAACTGTGATTTTAACAGCACTGGTAAATTTCTTTGTTAATGAATCCTGAATGTGCAAAGTAAAGAGATCCAAACCATTGAAAGCGTCTTTGAATATGTGTGATCTTAAACATAAATATTAGTTCAATACATTTAATATTATCTCACAGAAACTTGTAAGGAGTTGTAGATTAAATTAATAATTTACAGAGAATATTCTTAAAATATATTCTCTTCTTAGGATCTAAATCACTCCTGCATAATGGGAACATGTTTTTTGTGTACGTAGGAATCACAAAGACTGCTTCTAGATCAGATTTTGTAATATAATTTTTTTGCTATTTCCTGTCTGTTCCAGAATAGAATTTATTCTGGAGAATATGGGCTATATCCATAGATTTTTTTATTTGTTAGCTTGAAATAAGTATGTTTGTAAAATAATGTGAAACAATTTCTTATTACAGTGTTTCTTCATTATTGTAAATCTGTTTCCCTAACTGCTATTGTTTGTTTATTTCTAGAGAAACCTCAGATAATCTTTCAGTACCAAATCAGAAGGGATCATTTACTAACATCTCAGGTACTTAGTTTCTAAGAACATACAAACTGTTTCTGATTAAAAATTGTTTTACAAGAAAATGCTGCTAGAACATAAAATTCGAAAGTATTACCATAGCCAGAGCATGAAATGTTTCCCAGCAGTGCCTCTGGTTAGAGACATTTCCTCCTCATTGATGTAGTGATTCAGGAGGGGTGAAAAGCCAAAACCTATGAACATTCTCTAGCTGAGGGGAAATTAAACATCATCTTGATGAAGAATGACATGACTTGTGATTGTTACAGTGCTCAGACCCATGTATATTGACCTACTGTTCTACTGAGATTTTTTTTTCTTCAAATGAAAATGCCTTTACATTTCTAGCTACAGATTTGCATTCCTTAGTCTGATACTATAAATTTGTATATAAAGAATAATATCAAGCATTCATTGTGTGGATAAAGTTTGACATTTTTGATAATTATTTTATGAAGTACTGATACAGTGTGTGATGGTGGTTGTTATTTTTAAAGAAACAGCTCCCCCCCCCTTGCATAACAGGGAGAGAAAGAGGTGGCCATGCTTAACTTTATTATTCTTTTGTGTGTGTGTGTGTGATTACCAGAAGTGGCAATTTGGATTTTGAAATAAGCCATTTCAAATTTTTATTCTTGTTATTTGGGTGAACTGGGGGCTGGGTTTTGGTTGGTTGTTTTGTCATTGACTCTGCTTTGGGACTAAGCATTAAATAGTTGCCTCATTCTTGTAATAGCGTTTCTGGTTTTGGTATTAGGTATGCTACTCTCCTGTGTAAAATTCTTCAAGCCATTTGGAACCATTTATTAGTTTCAGGGGACACTGATACAAAATATCACATTGGTTGGTAAGACCAAGAAGTGCTTCAGAGTCATAAGTGAGCGTCTGAGAATGCACATGCACGTGTTTCACTATCTTATCTACTTGACTCGCTTTGGGGGTTTTTAGCAGCTTTTTGAACCCTTTGCTATACAGATCCTAGTTTATTAATATTAGTGCATTTTCTGTTTCTTGCTACTTCTTCTGTAAAGGAATGTAATCTAAAAATATATGTTTGCATTTTAGGTGTATTTGAATCACATGGAACTCTTGCGGTGCCTAATGTTAGTGTTATAGCTCCTGAAAAATTATCTGCCAGTGCCAGGCGTCGTCAAGAAATTCAGGTACACATACATTAAATAAGTATTAAGAGGTGATCCTTAAAAGTTAAGGAATGGTAGCATTCATATTTTCACTATCACGTACCTTACAGATATACATCCTGTTCATTATTCATAAATACAAAGGAGGAAGGTCTTTCCTGTAAGGGTGGTGAGGCACTGGAATGGGTTGCCCAAGGAAGCTGTGAGTGCTCCATCCCTGGTGGTGTTCAAGGCCAGGTT
>JBCJKH010053173.1:10713-30526 GCA_039877255.1 Loriculus beryllinus | reverse complement strand
CTTCATCAACACAATTTTATTCCACACAGCTGAAAATGTATGAACAACAAGCCACTTCACAAATCCAAGCCAGATGTGTGTAAGACATTTTCAATATATGGTAATTCAAATGTTCTGCCTGGAAAAATTACTTTATTGAAACCAATCAGAGGAGCGAAAAAATGATTACACAGGCAACATCATGTGCTCTTTAAAAGGCATAAATGACAGTGATTGCTAGGAATATTCTCTGAAATAAATATTGTTGGGCTTGTTGGGTGGGGTTTTTTTGTTTGGTTGGTTGTTTGTTTTTGGTTTTTTGGTATTTATTTTGTTTGTTTCTTTAAGATTTAACATTTACTGCCATTACATTGAGTTATCTCAAGAACTAACTTCCCACAAAGAAGTTTCTCTTCAAATATTCATTTTAGTCTAAAAAAACAATTATTTTTTATTTTGCTTTTGTATGGAAGGGAAGAAAGAATAATGATGCAGATCTTGGAGTAGAAATCTTTTTTTCCCAAAGTATTACCAAATATGTCTCAAATATATTAAATAAGCATAGCTAGATTTAATGTATCTTAAATAAACTCTTAGTTCGTAGCAGTTTCTTTGTAGTTCTCTGCTATTATTTCAGCTACTTGCTTTTCCAGATGCTTGCAGACTTGAATGGTTGGAAAACCTTATTATGTTGTATGAATATCCCAAGATGGTTTTCCAAAACATGGAACAAGGGGTATTCATGCATATATTTACACACTCACTGTCTGCTGAAACAGATAGATGCTCTGAGCCTTCTTGCTTTGGAGGTGAGGTTGGTTTTGGATTTTAAACACAGTTTGTCATTACATTGGTTTCAAATTAAAAGAAAAATGATACCTGAAAACAGGTTGGATTTATAATTTGGTGTTCCATGCTCCCTTTTTGTCCACCTGTTGATTTATTTGCTGTACAACCAAGCCAGGTCAACTGTTTCAGAGGTAATGTGAAATAGTACCATCTGTGATCAGAATGAACATTCCTGCTTTCTTCAAAAGGTTCTTAACAGGATATCTCTTCAGGATATTTTCTCCTTGCTGTATCATTTTAATTTTAAATAGACAATTCTAAGCAAAACTTTAGCTCTGTCTAAATTCAGTGTTTGATACAGCTTTGAATGGGTGCTGGAGTGGCTACCTGTCCGTGGTTCTCTTCAACTTTGATAATTCTCTGACTTTGTTTTCGGTGAGAAATAGCAGATTAATTCCAAGCATGTTTTACAGATCTATAATGATTACTTCTGCGTTTTAAAGAGCTTCTAACTACACTTAAGTCTTATGAAGGTCTGGTGTTTGGGATGTACATCTTTTACAGCTTTGGCAAAAATTAAAATTTATGAGACAGGAGATGTAGAATAGTTCAGATGTTCTTGGTTTAATTCCTGGGTCTGCTATAAACACCGTGTAGTGTCCAGTGAATCGCTGAGTTTCTCTGTGGCTCATTTGTTTTTCTGTTGAAGGTTAATCTTGATACTTCTCTCTTTATTTTGATTTCGGTTACTTCTTTTTTAGGAGGTGGTCTGCCTCTGTCTACTTTCTTGTAGAAAAGGGGCACGGGGAAAATTAGAAACAGTTTTTTTGTTTGTGATTGGCTATTAATTGTGCTGGAGGTTGCCAGAAGCCACTGTCACTACTGTGCTTAGAGCGATCCAGGCAGGAGTTTATCTGGAGCCTATTGTTCAAAAGTGATCCTGTTTGAGCAAAAAGGATACCTTTGGAAAGGTCTTCCAGAATACTTCCAAAACCTCCCCACCCCACATGTGGGCTGCTTTGTGTCATGGCACATTATTGAGACTTTGGGGTTTTTGGGTTTTTTTTAATGCCTCTGGGATGGGGATCGTAAAAGTCTCTGTAAAAGATGTGTTCAAAGATCAAATTCTATCTTTACCGTTTCTAAGGCTTTCCACAGAACTAAGGGCTAAACAAAGATGGAGGAGGCAGGAAAATTACGCTACTGCCCTGGTTTTAGCAACAGTTGTTTGGGTTTTTTGTTTTTTGCCCTTTTTTTTTTGTTTTTCTTTGTTTTTCCTAATGGTGCAGTGCAGTGTTTTGGCTTTAGTCTGGGAGCAGTGCTGGTAACACACCAATGGTTTAGTTGCTGTGAAGTAGCTTTTACCCTGATTAAAGGCTTTTCAGTCTCCCGTGCTGTGCCAGTGAGGAGGGGCACAAGAAGGTGGGAGGAAGCAGAGACAGGACACCTGATCCAGACTAGCCAAAAGAATATTCCATACCACAGCATGTCACACCCAGTATATAAGCTGAGGGGAGTCACCTCGAAGGGGCTGATTGCTGCTTGGGTCAGGCTAGGTGTAAGTCAGTGGATGGTGAACAACTGTTTTGGGCATTATTTTGTTTGTTGTGTTTTTTGTTTTCCCTTGTAGTTTCATATTCTCTCTCCTTGTTATTTCCCTTATCATTATTATTAGTGCTGTATTGTACTTTAATTATTAAAATGTTCTTATCTCAACCTGTGGGTTTTACATTCTTTCAGTTCTCCTCCCCATCCCATTCAGAGTGGGGGAGAGGAATGCAGGTCGAGTGAGTAGCTGGATGGTACTGAGTTACAAGCTGGTCTTACACCATGACAGCTACTTAAATTCATAACTTTCTGAACACACTTGGGCTTGAAAAGAGAATTTTTTTCATTTTATATTCTTTCCATTCCCTTTCTTGTCCTGTAGCATATCAGTCAATGAGGCTAAGGAGCTGTGCTGTTATGCAGAATTATTCAAAATGCTTATTTTTTTCTCCAGTGAATATAGAACTCAACTTGCATCTAGTGGAATAAAATTTTATGTACTGCTATCTCTACAGAGGTTTGACTTCTCTAGTTAAATTAAAACGAGCCTAACATATTAACTACTACCAACAGTGTTTTCTAAACATTGCTTGAATATGAAAGTTTGGATCATCATTAAATAAAGCCAGAGAATATTCTGTGACAAACAGTGGATCTCAAAATGTTTCATATCATTAGAAAGATTTAAGATCATTAGCTAATGTGCTGAATAAGTTAACATACTATGTCTATTTTTTGTCTTGAAAATAATGAAGTAACTTTTTACCGTTTTTTTTCTAGTGAACTTACAGTTCTTGGAATACTAACGTTACCAGGGGTACTCAAAGCTCCCGGGTGGTTGAAGAGTGTTGTATATTATATTTCTAAAATACTCTCTGAATTACAGAATAATTCTTTAGTCTTTCTCATGTTATTGCCTCTCTTCATTTAAAACCTGAATGAGGTGCCGAAGGTGTTTACCAGTGATATAACTGCATGGCTCCATAAGCAATCAGATATGGATAGGAGCATCCACTAGCCTAATTTTTCACAAATATTGCTGCAAACCACCAATATGCAGTATTAGCTCTAGTATCAGTTCCAGTGAAACTGCTGTTTGACGGTGTTTATATATGTATATATATATATATTTCTTCATGCCATAATGATATGAGGAGACTCAACAACAAATGTAAACCAATGAAATATAGCTTTTGAAATAAGACACTTCCAGTGCAGGATGTAATTGGGAAGTGCACATGTGCCTGTCAACAAGCCCAGACAAAAGAAGCATATAAGCAGTGAAAAGGAAGACTGAGGAGAGGGAGAAGATTGTAAATTGTTTTATGGCTCTGAAGGAAAAAAATAAGGATGGCGGTTTGGTAGAAGTGTTGTAATTTTTTTTTTCTAATTTACATGTCATAATTATGAATATGGTCTTAAAAGCTTAGATGTTTCAGTTGACTGCATATGTAATTATTCAGTTATAAATCCTTTATTTTAAAGTCTGTCTGTAAGGGCAACTTGAATAATAATGAGAGGGGGAGACTACTTAAGTAGTTCTCTGTAGTTTGCGAACCTCTACACAGTGTTGTATTTTTTTACTGACACTGGAGAGACATTTTGGTTTGTGCGGTACGTTGCATAGATCTGGTGCTAGACAAGTAACATCAAATACAGCTCACAGCAGTATGGAGAATATTAACATCTACAGTGTGAGGTTTCTAACTGTTCTTGGTTTTAGGGTGGATTCCATCCTAGATTTTGATCAGAATTCTAAGCCTCAGCTCTTGAAAGCTTGCTATGTAAAGTGTGTCCCAGATTTGTAAAACTGATAAAATTACTGATCTTAAGATTTCTGCTGGCATTTCAGGGAATGTTCAAAGTACACAGCTTTTGAAATAATGCCACAATCTGAATTGCTTACTGATTTGGTCCCTGTATATTCATCATTCTAAGTCTATGAAGAGATGGGAGGGTCCTACGCTATGTATGTTACATCTCCAGTGCTAAAGAGGGAAGAAGGGGAGTAGTGAAGAGATGGTTGCTGCAGTTGTAAGCCATGCAGGGGTGGACAGAGGGTGGTGATTAAGTTCTTAATTAAAATTCATTAAAAATTAAGCTTCACCCTGAGAGAGAGACATGTGAAGTGATGAGTCTGTACCAAGTTCTAAAATAGGGCAGCAAAAACTTGCACACAGAAGCAAATCTTTGTAGCACTGAAGCTCAGATTTTGTCAAAATATCATGAACGTGGCTGCAGCTGTTAGAAGGCTGAATTCAGCCAAAATTCTATAAATGTACAAGCTGTCAGCTGTTTTCCTGGTTGTTTGCTCTCCTCAGAAGTTTTTCATCTGCTTGATAATGTTGTGGTGAAGTGTGAGCCTAGGAAAAACACCAAACGCTGATACATTGCATTGCTGCTTGCAGAAGGACACTGCAGGTGACCTGGAAAGTGCTGTAGAAAGTGAGATTTCAAGGACTGCAGTTTCACAATGCATGTCATTTGTGTTAGGTGGAAAAAAACAGCATCAGTGATCAGTTTGCTTTCAAAACAATTACTAGCAATACAAATTTGCTATGTTAATTATGAATGCAAAGATTTTAAAAATATCTCTTGAAACATCCCAAATATAAGCAAAACTCAGGTAGTAATGTAAAGTAGCCTTGGTATATGCAACATGGACAGACAGATTGGTGGGCCTTTCTGGTAATCTGCTGAGACTTTGTCCAGCCATATAGGGTATCGGAATATTTTTTCCGTACTGGTTTTTGGTGATTCTGCAAAGTTTTAATATTAAAATGGTTGAGGTGTGATTTAGGTCTTGGTATTCAAAAACAACTTCCAGCAGATTTGAACTTTGAGATAAATGAGCAGAGATTTTCAGTAACGTCCTATCTCGTGTGCACTAATACATAAGCCTACTAACCATATGATAAACTACAGGGCAGGGTGTACTGCTCGTTTTGCTTTTTATACTGAATTCCTACAGCTCATCTGCATTGATAAGATTTGCAGATACTCCTGTGCTCTATGTCTGGCTTTGCTATCAAGTTGCCACCTGTGGTGGGTTGACTCTGGCTTAACACCAGGTGCTCACCAAAGACACACTATCACTCTCCTCCTCAGCTGTACAGCGGACAGAAAATATAATGGAAGGATCATGAGTTAAGGACAGGGAGATCACTCAGCAGTTACGATCACAGGCAAAACAAATTCAATTTAGGGAAATTAATTTAATTTATTACCAATCAAATCAGAGTAGGATAATGAGAAATAAAACCGAATCTTAAAAATCACCTTCTTATGACCCTTCACTTCTTCCTTGGCTCAACTTTATTCCCAATTTCTTCTCTCCCACAGAGGTGTAAGGGGATGGGAGATGGGGAATGAGGGTTGTGTTCAGTTCATCACACCTTGTCTCTGCTGCTCCTTATCTGGGGCAGGACTCCTCACTCTCTTCTCCAGCATGAGGTCTCCCATAGGTGAAAGTCCTTCATCAACTTCTCCAACACGAGTTCTTTTCACAGGCTGCAGATTTTCATAAACTGCTCCAGTGTGGGTCCCTTCCATGGGTGCAGCCCTTCAGGAACAGACTGCTCCTGTGGGGGTCCTCTTCAGGATCACCAGTTGTGCAGCAAATCTGCTCCAGCATGGGCTTCTCTCTCCACAGGATCACAGGTCCTGCCAGGAGCTTGCTCCAGTGTGGGCTTCCCATGGGGTCTCTGCCTCCTTTGGTCACATCTATCTGTTCTGGCTTGGGGTCCTCCCTGGGCTCCAGGTGGAGATATGCTCCCCCATTAACCTTCATGGGCGGCAGAGGGACAGTCTGCCTTATCATTCTTGCTCCACGGGCTGCAAGGGAATCTCTGCTTTGGTGCATGGAACCTCCTGTCCTCTCCTTATTTGTTTACCGTGATGTCTGTTTGTCTCACATATTCTCTCTTTTGTCTCTGACTGAAGTTGTCGCTGCACAGAAGCTTTTTCCACTTCTTAAATATGTTATCCCAGGGGCAGCACCACCATTGTTGCTGGGCTTGGCCTTGGCATTGGCCAGGGGCAGGTCCATCTTGGACCCATCTCGCATTGGCTCTATTGGAAGTGAGAAACTTCTAGCAGCTTTTCACAGAAGCCACCCTGTCACCTTATCCACTACTACAACCTTACCATGCAAATGTAGTGAACCACCTCAGGCAAATGCTACAGGGAGTCTATGTGCTAGTGGGAAAGTTGGATAAAAAAACTCAAAATGATCGTTTTGTCTTTGAAGTCCTTGTAATCTAGTAGGAACAGAATTATGTAGCAGAAACTATCATCTTGGGTGCTTGACATGACTAAGGCGATAGCCTAAGAAAATACATAAATCTACCGAATAACCATGAAATGTACTCAACCAGAGAAAATAGAAAGAAAATAGAGTAGCTTACAAATGGAGAGATACAAGCTACCAAACAGGATGTGAAACATTAATTCCACCTCAGGATTGTTGGCTTTTGGGTTTGTTGGGTTTTTTTGGTGGATGGGTGTGTGGGTTGTTTTTTTTTTTTTTGTTTCTTTGTTTGTTGTTTGTTTTTGTTTTGTTTTGTTTTTTTTTTTAAAAAGAGTAATTTTGGGGTTTATTTTGCTTTGGGTTTTTTTTTTTTGTTTGGTTTGGGTTTTATTTTTACATATATGTATCTATATATAGATTTATTTATTTTTTTAGAGCCCCCAGATGCCTGCTGCATTGCTCATACAAACTAAGTAGTCTGAAATCTGTTCTAGCTTGTTCTAGCTTACTTCAATTTGGAGTGGCCTGCAGAGGCTGTTGCAGCAAAAGTTCTATCAACTTGGATGAAAGAATTTCTGACTTTATCCTCATAAATATGGATACGTGTATGTCTTGCACATTCCAGTGGTTCTTGAAGGATCCGTCATGAGGTCTGTTGAAACAACTTTTCCACTAACAGAGCTTATTTCCTATGCAAAAGATGGCTAATTCAGTCCAATACTACTACTGAGGCCAAAGATTTTTACTTGCCTATGTGACTGAGAACTTCTGATTGTGTACTTTGATTCCTCATACTCCCATATTTCCCAAGCTTTTGCTCAGGTTTTAATTAAGTCCAAATCATCACATGTTATCTGCTGCTTCTACGTGCATTCAGTCTGTTCATTCAGTCTAAATTTACTGTTGGCAAAGAGAAACTGAACACTGAGGAAATGCAAAATAACTCAAAATATCTCAGACTCAAAAATGAACCACATTGTAGTTTTAATCTGTTTAACCCATTAACCCTTGTCCTGTCACTACAGTCCCTAATGAAGTGTCTCTCCCCAGCACCCTTTTAGATCCCCTTCAGATCCTGGAAGGCTGCTATGAGGTCTCCACACAGCCTTCTCTTCTCCAGCCTGAACAGTCCCAACTTTCTCAGCCTGTCCTCGTATGGGAGATGCTTCAGTCCCCTGATCATCCTCGTGGCCTCCTCTGGACTTGTTCCAACAGTTCCATGTCCTTTTATACTCCAGGTGAGGTCTCAGGAGATGTATTTCAAAATGTAGCAGAGTGGATTACAATAAATCAACAGTTATTTCTGAAGGATGTGTAACAAAGTTTTCAACAGTTCTGCTCAACTTCCAAAACAATTTTGTAATTAAAGGTGGCATTTCATGTTATCATTATGTAGGCCATGTAAATGTTGAGGTGTGATCCATAGAAGACAGTTTTCTCCCTAACATCTGGAGGAAAGAAGCATAAAAGCATTTTCTCGTACAGGTTACTTTTGTACATCAAGTGAACGGTTCTGCAGATTTTAAATATCTCAAAGAAGACAAAGACAAAAATGATGGATAGAATCTTTTACTGACTGACTATGAAATGCTTTCCTGGTTTGGTATGTGATTACTATGATGTAGTACAGTACTGGAAGACTGAAAGATGATAAAGAATTGATGTGTAGTTAGTGGGACATCTATATATAGCTCTTACCTAAAAGCACATAACAGCAGAGCAAAAGGAGTGTATGCACTCCATGGTATGCATTAGCTCTCATGGAATTCACATTGACTTTCTTCAGGAAATATACTTACCTTAACCTGATTTGGCCCCATTCTCTAGAAAAAAATGCATCATTTTCAGAAACACATAAGTGGTGTTAAGTCTTTTCAAACGATATTGATGAGTTCTTTTGATGGGGAAAGATGTGCTGCATGGAAAAAAGCAACGTGCATGCACTTGCCCTGGGAAACTACTCTTGGGCCTGCCCGACACTCTGGCACCCCTATAATCCCTGAAAACTTCTAGAATTTATGGTACTCATTCTTATCAACTAAATTCCTCAGTTCCTGGACTGAAAATAGTGTTTCTTGTGTAAAATTTCTGGGGACAATGGAAAAGTTTTTAATTTTCTTTCCTGAGTATCAGCAGTGTTTTCAAATATAGTCCACTAAAATTGAGAGAAGTGTTTTCTGGACAGTAACTGTGCTGTGAAATACAAAGAGAAAGGAAAAAATACACACTAATGCATCTCTTTATATGAAGTTGTGTAAATTAAAATTTCTATTTTTTTCTATGAACATCATTCTAGCAGCAGCAATGTTTTTTTGATGCTCCTATCTAAAACTTTCTTACACTATGACAGTGTTGAGTGTCTTCCTTCTGTGAGCTATTTTCCACAGTGACTGTCCTTGACCAAAACAGAAAATTAATTTGATTTCTCTAATGCAAAAGGTAATTGGATTTCTCTTTATAGAATGCATCCCTTTAATGACTGTCTCTGCTTCAGCCAATTTAGTTGCAACCAACCTGACATTGGTCTGGTGATATGTCTTTAAATAAATGCCAAAGCTGGGAGATGCAAGACTGACTGTCTGCTATCAGAAGGAACATTTTCTGCCTCATCTTGCCAATTTCTGCCTCATCTTGCCATTTTCCTCAGAAAATGTCTCCTTCTTGAATATCAGGCTTATGTAACACGCTACTCTAGTAATTGGTCATAAAGCAGCCAATTGCATCCTTCTAAAAATATAGTATTTCCTAGAAAGCATCTGGAGAAAATTTGAAAGTTGAATAAAACCTCTTGAGATATTTGTCCTTCTTTGCAATTATTCATTACTATGTAGACTCTTCCTAAGAGAAAAAGGTGCTCCTAAAGTAGTGAAATAAATCTTTGCAGAGATCTTGTTCTGTATTACCTATTTATCAAAATACTTATTTAGATAATGGGGATCTTATAAATAAGTATCGTAGCATGCTGATCTGAGAAAAGGTTTACTTACCTAAAACAATTAGTAAAGATGGTGTTTTAGATACAATCTGTTCTTTCTTCAGGCAAAGATTAATAAAATCCTGGAATATGTATTTCTATTTATTTAACATAGTCATTGTCCCTTGGACCCAATCCTTCAGGCTAATATGCTGAGCACTTTTAACCCCAAATGGACTTGGAAGTTGAATGTAGTTTATGCAGAGTTTTAATTTAATCATGGGTCATGTGTTCCTCTTGATAAATGCTGTTAATGTTGATTGAAAGTGATAGCTCACACTCTGGATGGTAAACTAGATTTTAAAATCTCTGTATATCAAAAAAAAATGTAGTGGAAAATAAAACCAAGAAAATTTGTCTTCAATTTGAAGTTATTTCCTTCTGAATCCTTATTAAGAGTTATTTTTATACAAATCAAAACAGTAATTTTTCACTGTCTACTGATGCCAGTGTCAGATAGTAAGAATTTGTTTTATGTATCTGTATTTTGAAGCAGGTGCTCACCTCTGTTTCCATTATCTGTTCAGTTATCTCTTGATCTTTACGTATGGGTAGGTTTTCCACTCTTCTGGAGCTTTTGCAAAATGGAATTGATAAGTTTACTGTAATGTAACTTTCAGGGCTTTTTAGTACAGTTAACTCGAAGTAAATGGATATGAAAACACAGCTTCCCAAAGGTGGAAGTGCCTTAGGGGTGTTCAGCTCCTTCATTTAGCTAGAAGTCTTTTTTAATACTTACGTGTACCACACAGAAGTAGTGTATGCATATGAGTCTCTGGACATAGAAACAGATGGTCTCTTTAGATAGGAATTATGAAAATGAGAATAAATATTTCATACCTTTTAAATTTTGTGCAAGTTTTAAGGGGTCTTTATATCTCTAGTCCCAAGTGTGCTTTTCTTACTGATACTGGGAAGCAAGGGGAGATTATAAATGGCATATAGTGCTTAATCCACAGGCTGATACTCCTTGGCTGCAGTTCTGATTTCAAGAGTGGAAATTCTGCTGATGCTGCTCTCAGGGAAGAGGATCCCCTCTTCCAGGTTGGACGAGAAAGCTTCCTAGCTGTAGGGGTACCTAGCTTATGTACTGTAGGTTGCTGTGACTTTTAGACTAGGACCTCTTCTTTTCTCACCTTTGTAACTTCACAGGTTTTCTTGCTTCTTAAGGAGTTGCGTGCACATCTGGGGCAGAATGTGTAGGCCAGTAAACTTTACGATGATTGCAAATAACATTAGAGATACTATTTTTCTACTGTCAAACTTTTAAAATGATCAGAACTGAAACAGGTGTTTCATACATAAAATAAAGTGCTCTTAAAGTCCTTGTTAGAATTTTCTTTTGGGACACAAGTTTACCTGTATATTATTTCTTCTTTCCCTGTAGGTCACAGATATGATGCTTCAGGATAAGCCCTATCCAGACTGGGGAAAGTCTGCCAGAGCTTTCTGGAAGAAGGGAAACATTAGGATCATTTTATTCTGGTAGGAAATAGTAAAATCAAATTGTTATAAATGAGCCTTTACTAAACCGTCCATAAATGTATCTTCTAATTGTCTATGGCAGTATAAAGAAATAGAATATATGGTTGGAAAAGAATGAAACTTGGTCTAACAAAAAATTAAACATTGCAAAAGCTATACCTGAGTGAAAAATTTCTAATCAAAATAGTTGGTGTGAAAATAACTTAAAATTTGATTTATACTGGGTTTTTATTATATCTTTAAAACTCTTTATAACTGAGTTGCGAAATTTTTGCTGTGTTTTTGTGTTTTTGTGTTACTGGGTGTCTCATCGTCAGTCTTTGTAACTAAGGTAAGTAGATATGCTAATGTCCTTTTGTGACTATGAAATTGATTATATTATTAATTGAAATTATTGTATTTGAATTAACACATGAATAGGATTTCAAATGAAGTGGAAAAAATAAAAAGCAAAATAATGTGAAGGATAAGCATTTATTTGACCCTATATATAACCTCTTCTGGGCAAATTCAGGCCAAGGGTAATTGTTGAAACAACACAAATTGTGGTAGGAAAAATGGAAGGTGGAAAACGTTTAGTCTAAGAAGCAGTCTGAAGACCTTAGAGAGAAAGATGAAAGAAACTGCAAAGATTCTTTCAACTACAACAGAAGCAGAAAAACTCATGAAAATACCAAAGGACTTGCTGGTTTTTAAAGAGCAGACTCACAAGGAATTGTTACAGAGGAGTTGAAAGATGTATTTACATGGATTCTGCTATGGAAAATGCAATAAATTTAAGGCAGTAAAATTACATATTTTATTAAATTGAGGCAATTAAATAAGACAAATATAAAGATTAACAAGAAAGCAGAATCAGATAGGCTGATTGATAGGCTGCAAACAAGATTTGTAAGGAACTGAAGGGGCTGAGCTGATGCGAATTTTATTAGCACTTAATTGGCTATTGAAAAACTGAATATTAAAATTTGGCTATTGTTTTGCTTTTGTTGCTTTTTTTCCAACAAACTAGAATTGTCCTTCTGGTGTGTAAGTTTGAGTTCAGTATTAGCTAAATGGATTGAATACATCATCAATAATGGAATTATGAACAAAATTCTAGGTTAAATTCTGCTAAAGGAATCAGCCAGGGTCTGTCTGATCTGTTAGGACTGTTTGCACATGTCGTCAAAGTAATGAGTGAGGGAGAAATGATTGATCTAATTTATTTGGACTTTCAAAAGGCTTTTGACAAAGTTCTTCACTGAAGGCAATTAAGAAAACTAGTAAGCCCCATGGAGTGTGCTGAACATTTAGGAATCATCTTAGTAACGTGCAGTGAAAGGTAAAAATAAAATAATCATTTTCTGCTATGTTTGTAAGACATGGAGCCCCATTACTTAATGTTAAATTCAGTATTTGCATACATCATAAATATTAGTGACGTGAAAGAATTTAAAGTGAATAATTTGAAAGATACTAGCATAAAAGAGGGATTTTAGAGCTAGGTGAAAAGAATAACATGATTGAAAAGTTCAAGCTGTGGGGCGGGGAGGCTCAAACAGCTCCTTGTCATCATTGCAGGATGTGCAGAGCAAGATTTGATCTCAGTGTCCCAGAGTGTGCAAAAAGGTAAAGCAGATGGATAAAAAAAACTGCTCAGAGAGGTACCAAGTGGGCTAGCAATCATTCTGGTGTCATATTGTTAAGTCAGCAAAAAGCTCAGTCTAGAATATCATTGATTTTTTTTACCCTTGTCTGAAGTATAGCATTGTGTGAAAGAGTAGAAAGGAGGTTAGTTAAGAGTCAAGAAAAAACATTAATTACACAGAAAGACTGGAATAATGGAGAAAGGGTTAAAAGCAAGGTGACAGGGAGATTCCAAATTTATGCGCCAGACAGGAAGAACAATAAAACTATTAAAACCACTTCAATATTGTTGTGAGAGATCGAGAGATGTTTTCATTTCTGGTTTTGTGAAAAGTTATAAATCGTTATCTTCTTTCAAATAATATTCACATTAACGAATCCTACCAGAGTTTTAAAATTGAGATAAAGTAAAAAAATATGGTTGTTCTCATGCATGGTTCCAGTAGTAAAAAGTATGCTTAATGGGGATTTTAAAACCCAAAGGGTGACATAAATGCTTTTGGTTTTAGTTTTAAGCAGTAAAATAAAATAGCCCTGGGCAACAGACTACATTCTGTAGAGACATAATTTAGATAGTGCATGTTAGACATCGATACAATTAGATTTTTCCTTTTTCCTAATGCATAGGAAAAATGGAGGGAAGAGTTAAATTGTTGGTAATGTTATGCATGGCAATGTGCAGTTTTTGAATTTCATTTATTATTGCTTAAACGGTATGATGTGAGCAGCCTAATTTCTGAAATGTCCTAAGTGAAGCATCCTCAACAGTATGTCCTACATAGATACTGGTATGCCAAAATCCATTTATTTATGACATTTCCTAGTGGCACAGCTGTTTAGCAGAGATAGTGTGATACAGTGCACTGTATTTTAATTATTCCAAATGTAGATATGTAATGCACAGTTTAAAGCAATTGATGGAACAAAAATATTAGCTACACACTGGACTTGTTTTAATCTTCTCATCAGCTTTATTTCAGGGTTTACTTTATAAAATTACAAAATGTCTCTAAACACACCAAAGATGGATTGTCATGGCGATCAAGGTACTATCCACTTGTTTATAACAGTTGACAATGTGACTGCTTTGTGTTTCCTGTTTGGAAATGTTTTCAGCTCTCCCATGCAACTAATTGGCAAAGGATTTGGTTTAAATTGTTCCCTGGAAATATTGTCAGCAACTGGGTGTTGGTTGCTCCTGAGGATTCTGGCTGCCCTTTGAATACTTTCACAATCTAATTATTCCAAAGACAGCTCAGCTATCTCAACAATGTTCCACCTGGTATTTGAATTTGTTTAGCACATCGTTAAGGAGTTCATTGAAGTGCCCTCTACTTCTTTTACATTGAGCGGTTGCATTATTCTTTTATAAAAAGATCTCCATTTTGGTCATTTCCAGCTCTTCTCATGGCTAATTCCACCATCCAGAGGCACCTTTGTGTAATGCTGTTGCAGTCTGTGATATATTGCTTAGTGATACAATGCACATATGAACCCACTATCTTGCAGAATTTAAGAAAGCATATTTTCAAGATGGCTTTTAGAAACCAGAGTATCTGTAGTCCTGGTGGTATCACTGGGATGGTGCACACGTGTCTGTGGGTTGCAAAAGAAAGATGCCCAGAGGGAGTTAAATATTCACTCCACCTGGCAGTCAGACGAGGCTGTGGTAGAGACAACTGTCATCATTGTAAAGTTACAAGCATGGATTGAAATAAGCAGATTTATGTTTTTCGGATATGTTTATACTTTGTTTTAGGAGGGATAAATTATAGATCACATAATAGGACTAGCATTTGAACGAAGCAACAAAAAAAAAGCCAACTTTAAATTAAGCCAAATAAAGATCTTGAACAAAACTGATGAGAAGCCAATGACAGTAATTAGTGGTAAGTTGGATAAATAGGACAATATAGAACAGTAGTTATTTTTAATGTTGTGTATTAGAGGAAGTAAAGAGAGAGAACTACCGTGTAAGAAGACTGGTTATTTTGTAAATATTTTTTTATTACCCTGGAACATGGAATAAGTCAAATCTACACTAAAAGTCTCCTTTTATAAAATTTTTTTTTAAAAGGGAGCCACTTTTTAAGACAGAGGAAAGACAAATACATGAAAAATTTACTGCAAATGGAAGAGAATAATCTTAAGAGAGTTCATAAAAAATTACTTAAAATGCATTTAGTAAATAGTAATGGGATGTCTGCTATTATAGTATTTTTCAAAGTGAACAAACCTGTGCAATATGGAACTTTCTAGACAGTATACCGAGGGCTGCTGAGAGCATTATGCACTCACACATCTGCACAGGAGTAAGCTCTCACTAGCAGTACATACAGGTGCTGTTAAAAGCAGTACACACTAATGCCACAGGGTGTGCTCAGATTACATAGTCATCACCCCTGTTAACACATAAGTCTCTGCCACCAAGGCCAGTGGTTAACCTCTGCCTAGCTGGTGCCTGAAATCACTATCTGCTTGTTACAGTGTCTTCTATGGTGGCCTGCCATATCGCGTGAAGAATCAAGCATAGTAGCTGGTTAAAATCACCAAGACATCTCTGGGCTGTTTGGTTAGTAGCTCTATATGCAGTTTGGTTAGTGGGGTCCAGACCTGAACACTCTCTCTTGGCAAACTGTTCCAACATTTATTGTCCTCAAAACTTTCCAGTAGAGGAGGGAGAGAATTATAATGAGCAAGACATAAAGAGTTCTTCAGATGAACTTTTAGCTGTATAGAGAAAAACAGAACAACAAAAAGAAATGGATTTACTGGAGGAGAGGAAAAGAGCTGCTGAGGTCTGTGTAACCTGGGAAGAGAAAATTGATATTCAAAGGTAGTTACCAAAATGGGGGAGTGTAGAGATAACAGTGGATTGTGCAGCTGAATACTGATTGCAGGCAGGGTGACAGAATAATATATACTAGCTGAACGTTGAATATGCAAGTAGCAGACTGGAATCCATTTCCATGGTGTCCCTGGCTAGACATTCATTGTATATATATACAATGGTCAGTCTCCATCTGTGCAATAATGTCTTTGACGTAGGACTTCTGTCTGAAATAATACAAAGCACAGACCAACATGAAGAAGTAAAATAATATGAAGTGTAAATTTGTGATTCCCCATGTTTGTTGTGTTTGACTTTGCAAACTAGATAATCTATAGTATGTATTTCCATAAGCGCTCTCAGAATTTAATAAAATATAAAACTACACGTGCTCAGAAATGCATGTTAGTAATCACAGTACATTAATTCAGCAAGTTAGTAATATAGATTTAAAAGCTTTTATACAAATTAATTGTTCAGAATTGCTACAGAGTATTAATTCATGTACATATGTTTATAGAGGACTCTGTTATACATGGGTTTGTGTAGGATTCTTAATTGTACAATATTTTGTACGCTGCAAGTAAAAGAAGCTTCCTTATGACATAGACAGTGACATCTCCCACACAGAAATAAAACAGAATTTCTTTGGGAGGTTTTACTGTTATGCACCTATTTGAATGCTTGCTTTGATAAGTTGCACTGCCATATTCTGTGCTTTCTTAGTCAAGATGATAAATGCATACTGGACAATTATGGTTTTTCATATGTATGAATGTAGCTCATAGATGTGTTTCAAAAGGCTAAAACATTCATAATTTTCATCATAGGCTGCACCGAGAAAACTAATTAGACATTATAGCTTTTCAACTTAAGTTACACACTAACTCAAACAAAAAACACCTTCCAGTAAGTTTGAGTAAAGGTTTTTGTGATGCAGTCCCACAAATGCAATAAATAATTATACCTATAATATAACGCATACAGGTGCACGTAGATTATTCTGTTGCTATATTGAAATCAGCTGTTCATGCTTTCATATTTAAGTAATTTGTCTTGTGATAAGGTACTGACCACTGAATCATATAGAAGATGAGTCAGATTTCATTTTAAGTAGTATAAAAGAACACAAAAGTATTTGATAATATTATTGCTCCCAGTAAATCTTTTATTCTTATGTAATATCCAAAGTGAATAACTTCCATTTTGATAAATTCCTTCCTTTTAATCTCAATCCAAAATATTTACGAAGGTCTTCCAAAGACGATTTACATTGAATAATCTGACTACTAATCTGAGCAGACACTGTTAAATATATCGTGAGAGGTTATATTTATATGGCAATGAATAGTGATTGTTACATTTAGTCTGGCAGTCAAGGAGTATGATTACCATTTGTCAAGAGATGACAAATATGTTTTTGATAGCATTTATTTAATTTCTGTGCTGGATATTCTAGGAAAAATATACTGTAAGATTGCAATTGGTTAGCATGAAAAAATGTTGGAAGTAAATCACCATTATTCAGACCCCTTGCCTTGCTTTATAAAAATGGTACTTGTTAAGTTTTCTACTTATTTTCAGTTTTCATTTAACCATCCTATACTATATTTGAAAGTGCAGTATATATATGAAAATACTGTATTACCTAAAATAGTCACACAAAAGTTCTTTCTTCAAACCTATGTTTGATCCTGCATGAACTCTCTGGTTCATGTCCTAAGGAATATCCATTTTGATAACAAATTGCTTTTACAGTCCAGTGTGGAAAAATAACAGTGGTCAAGACTTGACAGAATGGTTGAATATTGACTGCCACATGAGGCCGACCCATTTTTTGGCACTTTTCTAGGAAAAGCCAAGGAGATAGGAACATCTTGGGAAATGCAGTCAGTCCACAGGCCACCCTGTGGCCCATGGGAGCATGTTATTCATGGACTAGTAATGCACTGCATGAGAGGTTGATGTTTTGCATGACATTACTTATACATGAGCAGAGAGAATGTAGCCATATGTGAGGCAGTGAGTGTGAAAGTTTCCAATCTGTCTCAACTATCAAGGAAGAAATTTGTATCTTGCCTGTGTTAGTCTGTATTTGGAAAGGCTTCATCATGCATTCTCCCCCACTCTATTTGTGGTAGGAAGAATAGTGAGATAAATAATTCCTCATCTCACTTTTTTCTCAGAAGGAAAAGCATTGAGGGAGGAAAAAATCAAGTTTAGGGAGCTCTGAAATCTCAGATTCAAAAAAATTGCTGCAATTGTGAATCACTTTAGAATGAAGATTAGGTTTGTTATTTGTCTTGTTCAAGTTACATAAAGTAGTCTCTTCCTATTTATTTTTTCTGTTGGAGACTCCTACAGATGAAACAAAAACATATGTTGTTTCTTACTTGTATTTACATGAGTAAGAGCAGGGTTGGCAGAGAGGAGAGCAAGAGTAGCACGGCAGCGTTCCTCTCATAGGAAGTAGGACACACATGTGCACATCTAAGCACAAAGCCACACACTTGAGGCAGCAACAGGGGAGAGGAAGGAAGCTCCTAACAGCCCTGCACAAACACCATTAGTGCAAGCATTTCATGTCGTGGGGTGTAACAAGATTCACAGAGCAATCTGTCTGAAGAGTAGTTATATCGAAGAGAGAAAGGATCAATCCGTTAGCTACTGTGAGACTTTGGATTGGGCCCGCAGACTTGAGTTTCATCTTTGATTTGGCTTTAAAGACTTTGAACTGCTGTAGTACACGTGTATTTTATAGCATATCGTTTTCCTCAGCCTGTTTAAGCTTTTTGATTTATATTTGGTGTCTACTTACAATTCAATAGCTAATAGCCTGTTAGAAAAATAGCCTGGGTTTATTCCTCCATAATTGTGAGATACCTAAGTATAGCCCTTGCAATTGCATGGATATAGTAACCTATCTTCACCTCTTTTAAAAAGTATGTTTTATTCTATCCCTGTTAGCGAGCAAGAGGTATATCACAAGCAATTGCTAAGAATATGTTATCGCATGTGTAGCTTTAATAAAACTTCTTAAAGTGCAGTGCCTGCAATGTTTCAGTAATAATGGTACTTCCAAATGAAAATACTTTTAGAAAATCACATAATATGCCAAAACCTGCAAAGCTCTAATTCCTAAATGAAACATTTCCTTATCAGCTTCAGAATTTCTTTTCTTTGAAACAGGCAGCTGCAATTCTCAGTTCAGGCACAGAGCCAGTGTAGAAGGGATGTTGCAGAAAGTCCTCTTTTAGCACCTTCTCTCCCCTTTCCACAGTTTCTGCTGAGCAGGAGACACCTCTGCCTCTACTCATGCCCTGTAGAAGATTTTCCAGAAGAGCAGAATCACTGGTGTGGTTGCTTGTTCTCTCAGTGCCTGCTTTCTGCTTAAGTGCTTTCCCTTGCCTCCTCTTTTGCAGTGTAAATCTATTTGTTGTTAGTAAAAGTATCTTTTCTATCTTTGGCATTTACAGGTAGCCGAGGCTTCATTCTAGGTCCACTTTAAAAGCAGGATGTCAGATAATACACATTATGTCATCATGAAGGCAGGAAAAAATGCTAAAAAATTGCAACTGTATAATCAGATAATTGTGACAGCCTCCCCAAGACAGAAGTTCCAAGTACTGCAATTAAATCAGCATGCACACTGTTGACTGTTATTCATACAGCAGGAAGATTGATTTCAGATTGCCAAGGTAGAAATTAACTGTCTTGCATCTTTGCTTCAGTGTGCAGAAGCCTGGTAAAATCATACCCAGAACGTGGTTGGTTTGACTCAAACTCAAGATTTTGTGGAAAAACTTTACAGAATCCATCCCACAAATTCATGCTGCATAGAGAAGACACAGGCTCAGCCAGTGGTTTTGTGCAAGACATACACTATGAAAGCCCACAGGGTTCAATGGAGATCAGAAAAGGAGTGCTTCATCTACTCACAGCTAGAGTTCATAGAATTTGTCATGGCTGGATTCCAAGAATCAATTCAGTTTTGTAACATAAATGTGATGATTAAAGCAATTAAATTATTTCCCTTCCTGGAATGCTGGAGTGCTTTTTTGAAATTGTATTCCTGAATAATGGCATATGTTTAAATTTGTGCCTTAGAGCTTGCTGATGTGATGTACTTAGCTGAAATCCTGACTCATCAACTTTCTAATAGAATCACAGAATGGTTTGTGTTAGAAACGACCTTAAAGATCACGTAATTCCAACAACTCTGCTATGGGCAGGGACACCTTCCAGTAGACGGTGTTGCTCCAAGCACCATCCAGCCCATCCTTGAACACTGCCAGGGGTAGGGCAGCCACAACTTCTCTGAGGATGTCAT
>JBCJKH010053172.1:18928-32060 GCA_039877255.1 Loriculus beryllinus | reverse complement strand
GGCTTATTAAAAAGCTGTTTTCCTAAGTAGGCAGCTACAGTTTAAAAGGATTTTATGGAAGGTCATCAGAGGGTATTACTAGCAATTAGTGTGCATAAAATTTGAGGGCACGGGGGGGGGGGGCGGCTGTGGAATATCACTTCCAGAAGTAGAGTGTGTACTGAGTTACAAATAATTACTGGAAAGCTCAATGTGTCAAATGTGGATGTGGTTTACCTTTATGCAACCTGTGAATACTGTTCATAGGGCTCAGAAATGTGCTTCCTGATGCTCAGGCTTGGAGACACTGTGTTCACAGTGTGTTTCAAACAAAAAATGTCACTGGTGGATGAGCTATCACTATTAATAATTGCAATAAAAAGGAAACAGAGCACCTTAAATCTGCATTTCAGGTGGAGATTTTTTGAGTCATATGTTGATGTTTTTATCTTCAGGCCTAATATTATTTGTATTGAAATTCAGAAACATGTGCTTGGTTCCTTAATTAGCACAAAGCTTCTGATGCTGCGTTTTGGTGCCTAACCTCATACTGTGCCTCTGTGCATGAGCCTCGCACCTGTGGAAGTCAAAGGGAGTGTTGCCTTTTGGCTTGGGCTTGCATTGCCAAACTGCTGCAGGCTGGCTGGGAGCTGTGCCCACACCTGCAGCATAAGCGGCAGGGATTCAGGGATGGTCTGTACTGCAAGAGAGGTGTGATGGTGGCTTATATCTGCTTACCTGAATACTTGAACAGGCTTGCTCAGTAGCAGACATCAGTATGGATTTCAGAATGATCTGGCTATGTGGTGTTTGCCTGATTTCTCACATACAATTTCTAGCCTGCCTTGCATGCCTTACTACTGTAGTCCACACCATCAACCCTACTCCAGCTAGCTACCTCAAAGGTAACTTACGTATGTGTGCCTGAGTGGTGCTTATAACAATTTTGATGTAAATGTATCTCCAGAGCCCCTTGAGTTCTCTGCAGAGAAGCAGCTGTGATAGGCACATTAATCCTTGTGTCACCTATATGAAACTTTAATTTAAACAAGAATATAAATATATAAATAAATAAATATAAATAAATTTAGAGGCAGGGATCTGGTTCCTCAGTTTGTTTCAAGACGGATCCTTACTAGAATTTGTTGGCTTGTGTGTTATGATCCCTGCATTAGGAGATCAGTTGTGATCTTTGATGGCATATTTCTTCCTATATATTGTACATGTGCTTGATTGTACACTGTGTTTTGGTGGGGAGTCTTTGCTAATCTGCATTTTGGCTTTTTAACTTTTTGACTGCTTAAATGAATGCTGACTAGAGATATCAGTAGCAAATAATGGTAAACTTTGAACACAAATTCAGTGAGATGGATAAGCATTCAGGTGCTTGATGTATGCTGAACAACTGTGATTTATCTTTCGGTTGTCTTCAGTTGAATATATTAGAACATGGGATTAAAGGGCTGAAGAGGATTCAAAGAAAACACCTTACCTTCCTGCATAGATTGGTGCTTCAATACCTTTGCATGAACTTGACTCAGTAGAGATGACTTCCAAAATCAAGGCCTAGAGGAGATTATGCAAAATATGATTTACTGTAAAGAAAGTAAGGGACTAAGACAAAGGTCTGCAGGAAAGATGCTCTCTCCTGTCCTTCTCTGAGTGCTGGGAATTTCCTCATTCTTCTCGTAGTATGGGTAAAACCTGCAACTCTGCACGCACTTGCTGTTACCAGGGGAGTAATTAAGGTTGGTATACTACTTGTAATTACAGCAAATGAGGTATGATCTATGCAGTTAGCAAGGGGAAAGACCAGTGAAATTGCTAAGTCAGGAGAAGCCCCTCAGTGCTAGTGGGAAATTTAATATGCTTTGTTAAAGTAATAGTTCTGTGTATAAAAGTATGCATTTTAAAGGGCAAAGGAGTTGGATGTAAAAATCATTTAGCATTCATTCCAGTGATTTGCTCAATATTCTTAGTTGTAAAAAATCTCTAGCATAATGTTTACAGAGAAAATTGCAAGTGTTTTAAGACAAAAAAACCACATGAGGATTGTATATTTAATACTTGCTACAGCGCCCATTCCTAAGCCATAAGGTTGCAGTGATCCCTTTCCCAAACACAGCATGGCTTTAGTGATAGGCTGGTGTTTGCTCACAGGTGTTTATCCAAACCAGAGATGATTCTGAAGATGAGGTTTTCCTATATGTCAAATAAAAATGTTTTGGCCATACCTTCAAATTTCTTAAAAAGGCATCCCCAAAACAAATGATCTGGGATGTTTTTTCTCAGTATAGGCATTCAGTGCCTGGTTTTGCCTGTAGTTGTTCTGTTTGTGGTCTTTGAACATGACACTCACAGTAGAGAGAGATTAGTTATAAGAAGATTATGGGTCTAAATGCTGCTGGTGTGCCTAAAGCTGCAAATGTTTTGGTGTATACGAAGGAAACATTGATCAAGACCTCTTACAGAGAATTAAGGGAAGAAGTAGTTTTCTCTCCTGATTACTGCATAGTTTCTGCTGCCCAGTGCAGGAAAAGGCAGGCAGAAAAGCTGAAGGTGATAGAAAGAGGTTATTGTTCTGTTCTTAGAGAAAACCAGAGCAGATTGCTGGGGGTGGCTGTGGTAGGCAACTTGCACAAACCTAGCAGCTTTACAAACTCTACAGGGCATGTGAGCTTTGAGTTAGGTTGTAGGAATGAACCAGCCATGCTCCTGGACCTGCTCAGAATGCTGAGAGAAATCCTTCCTGTGGCATACAGTCTTAATAAAGATGTCTGTAGCTTTTCCTTTCCGTAACTTGGGTCCTTTGCTGCAGATGGGTGTCTTCAGCAATCCGTGTTACTTGATTTTCCAGCCTGGACCGATCGTCAAGCTGAGTAGTATGACATGCAGCAGAGAGTATGGCAGTCTTCACAATCTGAGCACTCCTGCAGTGCCAGTGTTTCAGTGTCTTCATTGAGACGGAGCACATGAAGGATTGAAAGAGTTGGGCTCCATTGAGTTTCTGGGGCTGGTTTGGGATCCAGCAGAGCAGGACATGGTCTAACAAGAACATACCAGGGACCACCACTGGTGAGAAAAGGTGTCCTTGCCAGCACAACAGAGAAATAACTGACCCAAATAATTTTGGGGAATAGCTGACACTTAATTGCTTCGGGTTCCAGCCAACAGCATGACAAGCCGAAACATTCAGTGTTAGCTCTAATATGCGAGTTTTGCCATATCCCTAACTGAAAAACATGGATTAGGTAGAGAAAAAAATTGCCTTCGTGGGCACTTTTCACTGTATTAGGTTTTATTTAACTGTTAGCGGGGGGTTGGTTGTCCAATTACCTGTCTTATAAATAAGTATTTTAGGAATAGTTTCCAGAGACAGATTTCACAGACTTTCTGAATTGATTGTAGCTCTTCAGCTATTGTAAATCACCAGTGCACCACTGAACTAACAATCTACCCTTGTTGAGGGTCTGTGCTGCTGGTTTTCCTTGTGAGTATTTAGGATTGCAATTGTTAGAAATGTATCTGCTAACAATTTGCCTTCTCTTTTTGTTTATGAAATTTTTACCTCCTCAGGGTTAATTGAATTAGGAAGTGTCAGTATCATTTGATTTAATTTTCCGTATTGGTGTGGATTCTGGAGTGAGTGACTGCTGTGAATACAAAATATGGTTTGATTTCTGGGAAATATTTAGTGACCAGAAAAAGAGAAGGTTGTTTGAAACGAGCTTTAAATAAATTAAGAGCCCCCCTCCCCTGCAACTACCACAGCCTTCTTGACTATACAACCCCCCTAATTTACTATTTATAGAGATGTACGTATTTCCAATACTATTTTAAAATGCTGGAAATGAGAGTAAGCAAACCAACCTACCCACCAGTTTGCAAAAGATAGAGGCAGCACAGTGTTTAGCTGTGTGGTAGTTATGTATCAGGAACTTAAAAGATGTAAAGGTGGAGCCAGGAAAATTCCACTCCCAAAAGCCTTGCCTGATACTGAACACTACCACTATCTTCCCAGCAAGCACAAAATGCCCAAAATGCAGAGCAGCCATGTGGAAGTTATCTCTGCATCAATGCTGATCATCTTTAAGTGTATTAGTCTCTGCCTTCACCCAAAATGGGTCTGGTGCCAGAAGAGGAGAGTGCTGGCAGTTCCCATTTGCCTTAATGGCAGCCACGAGGTTTGCTAATAAAATAGCTTTTATTCTTGCCCCATTGCTCTTATGTTGTCTGCTCCTGAAGCTGCCTGGGAGTGGGAAGTTCCCCATTTCCTTTGTCCTGTGTTTCATGGGGTTTGGTGCAGACTTCTCATCTGCTATATTTTTCATTTTTAAAAGATAAAGTGGTCTCAGAGACAGGGTTAGCAAGAAGTTTATTTCTTGCTGCTGAATTATTTATTCCTATTTAAGCTCCGGCGAACAGCCCACATTTAATAGCCCATTACTTCTTAGAAAGCTGTCAATGTGAAAAGGGCAAGCCTGAAAAATACTGTGTTTAGTTGGCTTTGTTATTGCTCTCTGTATTACCTTTTCTTCATTTTTATGATCAAGAGCACAGAATAGGAGGCCAGAAATGACCTGAGCTGCAAATTTCAGGGCACTTTAATCTACCAAGACTAACAACCAGATAAATTCATGCAAGAGCTTGAGTGAAGATTTTTCATAGTGAAGTTAGCTTCCTAAGAGAACTTACGGATGCTGCATCAGTTGATGTTTTCAAATCAAGACATGATATCTTTCTGGGACAATTCTCTATCTCGTGTGCCAGATTTGGAGGGAATGCAGGAGCAGTGGGTGAAAATTGTTGCCGTGTGTTATATAAGTGGTTTTGGTAACATAATGGCAATTTTTAGCCTTCTGCAGTTCTGGCCTGGTTTTGATTTTTACCTTCTCTCTGTTCCCCTAGCCCCCGCAGAACTGGGTTCTGTGAAGCATCTGCATATCCTGAAGCAACCTCCAAAATACCGATTTAGAAGTAGATTTGGGTTTCAGAACAGCAGTGTTGAATCAGACATGAAAGATTTGAGACTCGAAAGCACTCTTGTCTGGATGTCTGTTGTCTATGGATCCTTATTGCTTACTAGATTCTTCCTTACCAGTGAATGTTTGTATGATTTCTAGATAATCATGCATTAATGGTATAAAAGCAGATGTAGTACAAAGCTATACTCTTGGAACCCTTCATACTCTCCTGTTTCACAAAGGTGATTCTGGACAGAGGCTGGATTTAGGTGTCCAAAGAGCCCTGTTGTGAAAAACACCGATCATGCCTCACACCTTCTTGCTAGATCCCTTTGGAATATTGCCCTGGCATCTACTGTTCAGCATCCCTTCAACTCTAATGAGCTTTATGTAGTTTGAAGCTAGCTCAGGCAGGCAGACCCTTATGGACAGAAACAAGAAGTAGCTCTCTGAGTGAGCTAATGAAGTCTCATTTTCTTACGGATTTGTGGCTTATGTTGGATTCAGCGATGTTTGGTAATAGCTGGATTCAAGTACTGCCCTTCTTTCAGAGGACAGCAATACAGTTTCCTTCCTTTCTTTAGCATCTGATTTTCACGTAACTTTCAAGAAGCTAATGTTTTCAAGTTTTTTAACACTTGTTGTATTTCCTTTACTTTTGCCAGTGATACAAAAGGCACTGGGAGGGAGGACCAGACAGGATAGATGCAGATGCATACACACAGAGGTATCTTTCGGAAACCAAGCCAAATATTTCAGGTGTATTATAGAATCTTAGTAGTATGGACTACATTTTCTCCCACCAAGGAAAAAAGTGTCTGATGTATTAAAAAAAAAAACCCACAACAACACGCAAATACAAAACAAAGTCCCTTTCTGTGATTTTGTGCTGCACTTTGCACTGCGCAATGAGGTAAAGTCTTGTAGGGTGAGTCTGTCCACCTCAGCCTTTTTTTGATAAAATGTTATTGTAGTCTAAGATGGTGCAGTCTCAGAGAACCAGCTGCAGGCCAACAAGTCTTCTCTTTTACCCAAAATAAAGGAAAAGTAAGTTAAATTGCACCATATAGCACACTGAATGAGACGCTCTGCTGCTGTTAGCTTCTAGTTGGAGTGCAGCCCATTAAAATGTGGATGGCATCAGAACCTGTCAAAATTAGAGTCAAATGCAGGAACGATTGGTGCCCGTGAGCTGAAACAATGCACCATTAGGTGATCTTTGAAAAACAGTCTGGGATGTTGGTGACATGGTGTGATGCATGGTTGCATGTGTGTGGCTGACAGACACACTGAGAAGCTCTTCTCAGGAAGCTTCCATCTCAGGTCTTATGCCAAAAAGGACACAGTTAAGAGGAACATACTCAAATTGAATTTTGTGGTCAAAAAGAGGTAAGTTACTGCCACAAGTTTGCGTTAAGATACAGAAGAAAAGAGCAAATTATAGACTTTACTCAAATCTTCCCTTTGCTATTGTCCAGTGGGTGCTCCTGGTTGAACAAGACGTCCAGATTTCTTACTGTCAAGCCTGTGGCTTAAATAAGTGTGGGAACAAGAGAGCATCAGCACAGTAATTCTATCAATCATCCCTTGGTTGAATAGTGTGAAATAATAGGTGAGGGAAACATTGGAGCAACAGTCTCTCTGCATAGTAAATATAGCATCAGTTGACAGAAGTTGTGTTCCGGTATGTCTAACCCAGTTTAGATCCTGCTCTTGCTCAGGTGTCTGGAGGGGTTTTGCCACCAGTGTCAGTGTGAGCTGGCTGGCAGCTCTCCACTGATGTGGTTCACAGTATTGCAGAGACAAAATGATGCTGAATGCAGCCTTTTTGTTACTCTGTCAAGAGTCTCCACCATGAGAGCAGGGCATAGACAGGTGTTTTGTGTTTATAACTAATTCACCAGCCTGCTTGCAACTGGATGTACCTGGGATTTCTGAAAGCCTTCCTGCATAAACAGCTTGGCCTTGATGTGTCACTGCTTTGGGGGAAGAGTATCACATGGATTTGCTTTTGTTCCAAGCCACTTATGAGCAGTTGTAGAGGTGGAGAGTTGAAACGGTCTTTCTGGGAACAAGAGCAGAAAATAGTTCAGTGTTAGCATTCCAAACCCAGCTATTTAGATGTGGATTATTTTTAAATATTTCACTTCCAGACATGTAACTAGCTGCATTTTCCTCCTCTCTCTCTTTTCTTTTTTTAAAGTTAGCTGCAATTTTGCATCTTCTCTCCACCCAGCTGTATGCAGTCAAGAGTATGCAAAAAGAAGGTTAATTACATTGCTAAGTGTTAGGTAGCTCAGTTACCTGCTGCTTTGGAAATGGCATTGACTGTAGTGGAAGCCTGGGGACTCTTTGAGTCCGGGTGTATGTTTGCAGGGCAGTGTTGCTGGCAGTTGAACTGACAGGAGGCAGGGTAGCAGTGAGTGGAAGGCACTGCAGCCGCCTCATTTCACTTGGCTGTCATCACACATCATGGGCCTGAAACACAGCCTCACAGGAAGGGTTTCTCCATGGCAGCCCTGTCCAGCATGTCATCCATGTCCTGGCACTCAAATTCAAAGCCTTTCATCAAGAGTTGTGTGAAGTGGTTATAGTGAAACGCTGCTACTGAGTCTGTACTGTCTTGCAGCTGCTTCACAGGGGGTACATGATAACATGTAGGGGCTTTTGGGGAGCATTGGGTCCTATGAGCACTTCACAAACCTTAATTCATCCTCTGTGGATGATGTGGACACAGCAGGGGAGATGTATCCCTTTCAAATTGCACCTGTGTGGCCTAAGGGAGCCCTTTTGGGGCTAGCCCCAAATGTTAGCCATTTTCCCCTTTGCAGATGTTAGCCCTCACATCTGATGGCTCATTCATCCCAGCGTGATAAGCTGGATTCAGAAAGACCTGCTCCTCCAAGTGGTTTTCGTAACCCATGTTCATTGTTGGAGTCCAGGCTGATGTAGATCAAATTAAGCTCTTGGGCACTGAGGCAGTCTCTTTCAGAAAAAAGGAGCAGGTTTCTCTCTTACCGTGTAAATCACAGCAGTTTTTAAAGATGATGCAGCCTGCTGTGTAAATAAATTAAAATAATAATTGCAAAACCTGAACCGTTGAGACTGTTTTCTACAGAAATTAGCAGAGCAGGCAAAGGGACAGAGCTCAGACGAAACACAGGAGGGCCATTTATGTTGGGATGCATTCATGACACCCCCCATGCAGCTTCTCAGCTGTGAAGACTGAGTTCTAAGAGGCCACTGATGGTTCCACATTAAATTGGGCATTTGTACCGGCACAAGCGCTGGGGTGGTACTGGGAGCAGGAAGGGCAGGGCAGGATATTCTAGCTTATAATCAGCCCATTTTTGACCCAGTGTCACAAAGGTCACCTTACATGTATGTTGGTCCTGCCCTTCTGAACTGCACTGTGACTCAGGGCAGCTTTCCCCCCTTTGTTTTCTTTAGTCTACTGGCCTAAAAGAGATGGGAAAACGTGGAGGCTCTTTTCAGGAAACGTGTGCCATCTGAAGGGTTTTTCTTACCTCAGTAACTGTCCCCTGGAGAAGCTACAGACCTTGGGATCTGTAACACCTACCCAAAGGCTGGGTTAATTCTTCTTACTGCTAGCAAGAGCCCTGCCTCTGGCTGCACGTGCAGAGAGAATAAAGCTTGTAACTCAGGAAGGAGACAGTCATAATATCTGTTTGTAAAGGGTGAGAAAGAACTGCTTGTTGGATGGGTATAAAAGAAACCTTTAATTCCAGCTAGGATAGTCTAATATTCTAGCCAATGGTAGTAAAGAGCACAGTATCACCAGGCTCTTGTATGGGGGTGCAAGGAAGGTTTCTGGGGAGACAAATGCTGTTCTTTATCCTCACAGAGCAGCAAGGTTTATATTACTGATCAAACTGCAAAGCTGATGTAAATGCCACTTTAAACAAACCTGAAAATATTTAGATGTGCTGAAATAAGGGCAGGAGCAACACTGGTGTTTTCTCTTATTTTGCTGCTCTCTGCAGCTCATGCAGCTGGTTCCTCTTCCTCCATGCAGCTCCAATTCAGTGTTGTTTTGTGGAGGTGGTGTAAACGCACTGAGACCAATGGAGTTACCCAAAACAAAACAATTAAACGAACAAACCAAACCAAACCAAACCCCATGAATTTTAGACAGTGTGCGCTGGATAGAGCTAGTAAGTAGCTGTTACCCTAGATAGATCCATGTAGGCAGGAGGGTATTACACTGCCTGGATTCACCAAGGAGCAGTGTCTTGCTTCCCTGCAGTTTTCAAATACTGAGAGTCAGCAAATCAGTGGTTGTAGCTTCAAACTAATACTACTTTCTTTTTTTCCCTGCATAGCCTTCTGGCACTCTATAAAAAGATCTGGCACATTACATAGGATTAGGCAGCTTTGAAACAGTGGAGTCATCTGGGTGTGAAGCTGATGTCCTGTGTCTTGAAATGAACTGTTATTTCTATCTTTGATTTTCAGAAAACCCCCACAACTCATGCCATGAAGGAGGAGAACTTTCTCCGCCGCAGGTTCTCCCTCTGTCCGGCCTCGTCCACCCCTCAGAAGGCTGACCCTCGCAAGTTGACACGCAATCTGTTCTTCGGGACTGAAAATGACATCTACCCACTCAGCCCAGGTTAGTTTCTGGTGTGTCACTGCAGAAAGTAACATGTCTCAGGTGCTTGACTGGAAATAGGTATTTTAGCATGCTGCAAGGAAACAGGGAGAAACAAGTCAATATGAGGGAGAGAGAGGCTTTTACAACACAGGTATTACTGGTTGCAGAGAGTGCTGCTTCATGATGCTGTTGTCTTTCGCTGCCATGACATTAAGTGGGAACAGCGGGCATCAGAGTTGAGGTTCATAACCATTTGAACACTGCATGGCCTTACATTTCAAAATTGATTAATGTTTTGGGGTGCTTTGACTTTGTAGCACTTGGTATATTTCACTCTAATCATGGGACTCATGAGATTTGCTGGCCCCACTTTAAAGCACTTAATAGCAGGTTTCCCTGTTCAGATTTAGAGCCCTGGATAAATACTACAAGAGCAGACTTTCTGTGGTTAATGTTCTGTAAATATCTACAAGCATTACAAGTACCAGGAATCATGGCGGGTTGCAGTGAATGACAAACTGACTTGTAAGTGTTCTCTTTGTGTCTCTTTTGCTTTCAGTTTTCCTTTTGAAATTTTGAAATTTTCCTTTCTGAAAGAAATAGAGCTTATTTTATTGTTTCAGAATTTTGTTTTTCACAATGAACATTCAAGTCTTTCTTTGACTGTGGTCTGCAGACAATGCTTCCGTTCCAGTCTGTAAACAAGTGCGTCAGGAACAGTCACCAGTTTGAAGAGCTGTCATTTGCGGCTGTCATGTCGGTACTAAATACTCAAACCTCACAGCACCTTCGTGAGCATTCAAAACACTGGTATCTAGAGAAAGAACATAGCATCTGTCAAAAGGTTTCCATGTTCATATAGATGTAGCACCTGACAGACTCTGGGCTTCACAGATGATGAGCAGAATCTGGGTTTCCTGAGCTAATTGGTTTTAAGAGGAAAGGTATCAAGGGCTTCTGATTTTGCAGGTATTTCTGTTTGTGGGTGTCTGCTTCAAGGCAATGGGGAGCCTATTTTCAGTACTGCTGACTAATCCTGGCTGTCAGTAAGGTCACTAGAAGCTTCAACAACCTTTTGGCAATCAAATTGAAAGCAGCTTAAAAGTGGAACACCTAAAATCTCATACATTTCAAACCTATAGGGATTTCTGAACAGCTGTCTGCCTTTAAGTACAGTCCATACAGATGTCTGGCAAGTAAATAGCTGTTTCACTTCCTCCTTCTTTGGGAGCCTGAGGGTTGTTTTTTTAGGCTATAGGCACTTCCTCTTGCTCTGGGGAGATGGAGAACCATAGCTTGGAGTTTTCCTATTCTTCAGTTCTTACCAGCATTTTCAGTGCTAAAAAAGTTACTGACTTTCCCACAGAGGTATTTCAGTGCTGAAGTCTTTCGGACACAAGGCACAGTTGAGGGTTTCAGGATGGAGGAGGTAGCTGGAAGAGTTTATCTTTTCCTCAGCTTCCCCCATCACCTTGTTTCTTCCTGATCCCTGCTGTCAGCCTTACCAAACAGCCTTTGTTGAGCTCAGCAGAACAAGTCCCTTGAACCATGCTGGAGCTTTTGTTCTGCTGCACAGTTTTCCTAAGTAACCTCCAGCAGTGTCATCACCAAGGGCGAGAGCTCTCTGTATTGCAAAGGGAGAGCATAGGGCAAAGAGTCTGTAGGGGAGAGAATACCCTGCCTTAGCAAACAGAAGTTACTGCTTCAGCCAGGGAATTTCTTGCAGAGATTCTGGGGTTTTGTCTGTCCTTCCTTTTTTTTCACTCCTTTCATTTCTTTCCTGGTCCCACAGAGCTGCCTTCTCTCTTTGTTTTACTCACTTCTCCTGTAAGAAGTAACTGTCATTCTTCACATTCAGTTGCCATTTCCTGTGGTGGGCTCTCCTTTCACTCCTATTTGCTGCTGCTTCCGTCTCATTTTCCTCTGAGCCTCATGTGCTTCCCCTCATCTCCTGTCTCTCTGAAGGATGCAGCTATCACCATAGATAAGCCACAACAGGTCCACGTCCATCAGCTGTGTCCAATATTTCTCTGTCCCTCATTTTTCTCTGATGTTTTACATGAACTTTCAGTTCTTGAGGCTTTTCCAGTGATCCGTGTTTTCTCCAGCAGATTTTCTTTACAAAGGCACTGGGCTGATCATGTCAGGTGGGTGCTGTAGGCAGCAAAGGCAGCAGAGCTCAGTGATTTCCTGCCAGGAATTTGGTTGGTTGTGAGGTGGCTGGAGCTGCAGGTCTCACAGCACCAACACCTAGGATTACCATCCAACAATGGAGGTGTACAAGTAAATAATTCAGTGGGAAGGGAGTGATACACTTTACACCTCAGGCAAGCTACACTATGAAGATTCAGTTCATCAAGAGGACATTTTTTAAGGAAATGAGGGAAATCAGAGGGCGCTATCTGAAGTAACACTTTGGACTTTCTGCCTCTTGCTTGCATACAGAAATGCTGATGATTCTGGTAACTAAAAGAAATTTGAGGAATTTTAAAGGGAGTTCACAGAGAGACATGAATTCGTGTTCCTTTTCCATGTCTGTTTCATTTAGCAACAAGGAGAGAAAATCTTTTTCTATATTCTCTTTCGGAGGATAGGAAATTTATCGGGGCAGTACCTAAAAGAGTTTTTAGAGAATCTCTCTTTCTGACTAGGCTGTGAGATCACACAGTGTCATTAAATAAGAAGTTAGATTAGCTTATCCGCATCCTAAAAGATGCACTTTCATGAATACGGTAATTTTACTGTGGTAGATACACAGAACTGAATTTCAGTGTAGTGTACACATTGAGGCCACGTGGCTGATATTTACAACAGTGATGGGTTTCATTCGCAATAGTTTTGCCACACATCAGAGCCTCTATTTCCTGTTGTAGTTATCCAGATACTTTATCAGAAAGCCTATAAAATAATAGTTCATGCTGTGTGGAGCTAATCATGAATTCCTCAACAACCCAGTAATTTTGCTTCCCATTACCAGTGATCAGTCATGCTTGTTATATCATTCTTTAAAAATGAGAAAGGCAAACGTACCTGTAGGATTGATGCCCAGCAAAAAAAAAAAAACCAAAATCAAAAAAAAAAAAAAAAAAAAAACCAAAGAAAAGGAATAGTTACTGTTCTGGAAAGTAACTAAATACTGATTTTTCCTATGCATGACAGTAATGGGATAAAAGAAGGTATCAGTAATTCTACTCTGTAGCCACAAGACTGTGGAGTGTTGGCAGGTTTCTTCATGATGTGATGAAGGCTGTTTCCATAGGCACCACTGATTCCCTTCCTAAAATACTTTTCATTATTTGGTGCAAAACTTTTGGGCTACTTTGTGGAGGACCTTTCTCTGCTCGCAGCCAGCACCTTACATCAGGAGAGATTCAGCTCTGTTTCTGTTGTCAGCGTTATGTTTTCTTGATCAGGGAGAGAAGAACTTCAGCTTCTATAGCCAGTTAATATTTAGCTTCCTTTATGTTTTTATGTGGTTTCCTATTTATTTTCTCAAGGTGGCTCTATCAGTCAAGAGTACTACCAAATGTGTTTGTACCAAAACAGGTTTTCCACAAAGTGGACGTTTTTCTTA
>JBCJKH010053172.1:0-18828 GCA_039877255.1 Loriculus beryllinus | reverse complement strand
GCCTCTCTGTGCACTTAACTATGTGTGTGGGTTTTTGAGGAACTTGGACATGTTTCAGGGGCTGGCTCTCCTTCACAGCTACAGCAGTCTGCTTGAGACAGACAACTGTGATAGTTCTCCGAAAAACAGCCTTTCCTTCAAAAGTGCCAATAGGCTTAATGAGTTTGGCGTCAGAAACCTGTATATACGGCTCCATAAACATCTTACAAACCTTGTAAGTGATATGACATGAGTGAAGAGTTGCATGTTACCATTTCTAATAATGCTTTATGAGGCGGATGGTCCACTGAAAATCGTATTGTTCAGGTGCAAACCCTTTTAGTTTTATTACTGAGAGAAGGCAGAAATCTCTCACATCCAGCTTGGAGTTAAGCTTTCTTAAGAAATGAGGCATAATTAAGAATGGATGTGAATTCTGTTATGCTAATAGACACCATTCCCTCGAGTAGGCAGCAGCTGATTCCCATTAACTTTGCTTGAACTTTTAGACCATATGCTACTTTCCCATACATATTCAGGAAAAACTTCATGGGAAATAAGTGCAGGAGTTACATGGCTTTGTGAGTTTATTCCAACCTCCTTTGCCTCTGTCAGAGAGAGTGGGGGGTATACAATGGAAAGCATCATCAGAGAAAGAAAAAGTAAAGAGATACTGGACTCTTCCATGCACAGCAGTGCTTATGGCCATCCCAGTTGACACTGTAACATAAGGGGACTTTAAAATATCTGACCACCTGTGATTATCTCATGCATATGGACATTAGGTTTCCAAGTGTGTTATTTGGGGCTTAGTGTTGCAAGGGGAGGACTGACATTTAAGAAACTAGGTTAAGATTTAGGTTCCCTATTGTTGCACCACTTTCCCATGTGACTGCATAGGTTCTTCCTCTGCTTGAGGTCCTCATGTGAGCAATGCATGTGCTGTCTCTTCTCCCCATTGGAAGTGTTTGTTTTCTGCATTGGCATGTCTGTGTGCATGTGGTACAGCACAGCACTGTGCCACAGAGTGAAAAACACCTGAAAGCCCCACCACCCTTAGTTAACTGTGATAAGTCGAACACCTTCTAAGGACAGTTGTCCCACAAAGCCTTTTCTTCAGTTTAAGAGTTGATACACAAAACTACCTGTAAGTGCCTATAGAAGGGCATGGGTTTTGTCTCTTTTACCAGTGAAACCCTGTAGCACAGTTGCAGTTCTGGTTATAATGGAACTTTCTGGTTCTCCTACATGTCCCATAATGGAAGTGCAGAACATGGCCAAGAGGATATTTATTTTTTAGTAAGCTTCTGTGGATGGCCTTTTTAATGGTGCTTGTCTTCTTAAATGGCTGCTCTGAAAACTCCAGGAGGTGTTATGGCTCCTGACACATCTGTGACAGCTTCTGCTGACTTCAGGAGAATCAGGGTTTGCCCTTCCTGGTTTTGAATTTGGTGGTGTTTAAAAACGTTTTTAACAGCTCCTGGGTTTGCACATGTGTGCTACAAATGGGTTATATTTCACTGGCTCAGTGGTTCTGTACTGTGTCCGGTATTCTGAAGCTCTGGTTGCCAATGATTTTGAGAAGGGAACTACATTGCAGTTGAATAACAATGACTGTTTTGGCACTAGAAAGCTAGTCTCATCAGGCGCTATTTTTTTGGCTATTTTTTAATAGGAGTGTTATGCTTTCTTCTACTGTAAGGACATGATGATGGTTGGCAAAAAGAACAGAATTTATTACTACATTGTATTGCTTGGGCTGGGACTACACACACTCACACTAGTATATAATGTACAATGTACTGCAAGTTTAATGTATTTGGGTAGTGGAAATATCTGCAATGATTGGAAAACGTCATATTGTTCATTAATACTGCTTGTTAATTGAAAAAGATTCTTATTTTAACAAATAGCTTTGTCATAAGACATTGATCTTCTGCAGATTTTTTAATTTTGTTTTACTAATTATGTCTAGATACTGTTCTGTCTTCTGTAATGTGTTATGATCATGGTTATTATCTGTCAAAGCATGCTGTCAAGAGCATCTGTGTATAGTTGCCAGATACTGACCAAGGAGGATAATGTATTGAATAGCTGCTTATTAACTGAATTCCATTTATTATTTGCATTGAATGAGGCATGGGGTATATAAGAAAAGAACAGACTGTGGTAATGTAATTAAAGACTGCATCGTAATACAGACATAGAAGGGAGCTGATTAAGGATGCATAAGCAACCTTATTTCTGGGGCTTTTTTCCATCCTTCATATGCTGGACTTTGCAACCACCATATTGGTTTACCACAGTGTTTTGAGACCTAACTTTTAAGCAGTACTTGTTGCATAAGCCCAAGCATGTGTATCCAGGGTATTTCAAGCTCTGAAAGATCCCTCTCTGTGATCCCAGCGTGCCTGCTCCTGCTCATGACAGCCTTTCTTGCCTGCTGTTAGCAGCAGCCCTTCTAAGGCCATGAGTAGCCACAGTTTTGCACAGAATTTCTCAGTTTCTGAATCACATTTCTCCATTGCAGGAAAGGACTTGGAGGGAAACAGCCTGTCGGCGCTGAAGGATGAAACACCACAGACCCCAAACTCCATTAGTAAGGTACTGTGGGATAAGGATCCATCTCTAGTCTTACTTTGCTGTCTTCTCAGGCTGTTTCTAATCATTCTTACTCTTTTTTTTTAGTCATTACAAAAGCCTCTCCCTCTATTCCTGCAGGAGCTATGTGTGCGTGTTTGGAGAGAAAGAAAATGAGTGGTTTTGCATGGTTGGGATGAGAGAAGTCCACGTTTTCCTCTGACTTGATGGCACCTACTGCAGAACCCCCTGTTTATTTGGACCTCATTTAGCAGTGTAATTAGATATGAATAACTGTGATTGAAAGGTTGATTTTGTCAGCAGAGTGTCTCCTCCTGTTGCTGATCAGAAAGGCAGTCATAAACCTTAACTGTTTTGGAAGATAAAGCTGTACTATTTAGTGGAATGCCTAGCATCCGAAACAGGGCTTTGGGAATTGGCATAACAAGAGAGGAACACAAACTAATCAACACTTCCTGATCACATTTCCATGCAGGCTGTTATGGAGAGGTAAAACTGGGTCTAAAGACTCTGGATCTGGGTGTTCAAAACCTGGCTCTACATCTAGAGTTACTGAGTGCCTGAATTTGATTTCCTGTAGAGATGGAATCAACCTTATAAATTAGATCTGGCTTTGAGATTCATGTATGGGTTTTTTGGCTGCAACTCTCCAACTTGTTTCTGGAGGGTAACTAGAAATAGGAGGAACACTTGTTAATAAATTTTGAGCTAAATTTGTTCAACTGTGAAGCTATAAAATGCAAATGACATCAGCTGAAATTGAAATATAACATTAAGGAAGCAGCTGCAGACAAGTGATTTCTTATCATACATGAAAATAGGCTCTTCATCTTCAAATACAGTTGGCTGCGTTTGCCTGGAGCTTGCAGGTTATTCTGGCAAAGGTCAACACAGGGAGATTATGATGACAGGAGTTCTGTGAGTATGCAACAAGGGTTCAGGTACATGTCCTCTGCTATGGCTGGAACATGGCAAGCTGCACACCTATCTTGGTTTTGCTTTTTCAGGCAGGTTCCTCATGGAAACCCATGAGGATGAGGTAACTGCATCCAGGGCTTTGTTTAAAGCCAGATGTTTTGCATGCCTTACAAGGAGTTGAGTTAAATTCCCAAAGACAGGAATGTAAAGAAAAAGGACTTTTCTAGACAGGACAATTCAGAGCACTGAAATGCTGTCCAAAAGGGAGTTTGATTTCTGAGATGCAGGATGAATGCAAGAGAGGCAATTTATGAGAGGCATCTGGGTCAGCTCATCATGGCTCAGCTGTGTTTTTCCTGCCTTAGGGCCTGCCTTGCTAAAAACTGCCTACGGGTGTGTTTTTGGAAGGAGAAGCACCCTTGGAATATCTGGGTGCCCACCTAGATTTCTGCAGTGCTCTGCGTGCACCTCGGAGGTGTTGGTGGGTTTCTCCTTGACAGTGTCAAGAGCAGTTGTTAAGAGATGAGAAAATGCACAGTGCGAATTAACTGTGTCAGATTTGTGATTCAAAACAAATGTGGAGGTCTGAACCTGGACCCAAGCTTTGCTTTCACCAGCCCAAGACTTTGGTTTTCCAGTAGTCAAAACTGCTCTGAAAAACTAATAGACTAAAACCAGAAATGAGGGCCTCAAAACACCAAATGTCAACTTGCCTGCTCATTTACAGTGTTGCAGGCAATTGCTTTGGCTACTGAATGGGACAGTGCTAGTTTTTTCTCTCCTGCCTGAATTTTCTGCTTAGACACACGATGCAGAGACTTCCCTCCCACTTTTCTGGACCTATGTTGTGTTGTCTGTCATTCTCAATTCACTCTGCTTTGCCTTGCTATGTTGTACACTACTTTCTTTTTATCCAGTCACAAAGCTTTTCTTCTGTTGCTTTGCAGTGTCCCTACAGTAGGGAGTCCCTATTGTGAAATAACTTTTACCTTAAAAATTTAGGCAAACTGGTATTCAGTTTGCCTAGTACTTCATTTTTCATGTCTACTCAGCTCTAAGGCTATAAAAAGAAACCTTACTGTCAGATGTCCAGAAGTGTAAGTAGGAATCTGTCATTGTACCTTAGTTTAAATAGTGATTCCACCTACGTGAACCAAAGGAAGGAGTGTGTGCTAATGGAGTCATGTTTAGATTCCTGGCAGAAGGGCAGAAATAATTTTTAGAAACCAGACTGTAGGGTGTGCAGGTTTAATTAATGGATTTAAAAGTAAATGTTCCAGGTAACAGATCCATGCCATGAATACTTACCCTTCTTTTGGCACAGTTAATATAACAAGCCTTGTTGGAAATCACTGCTCCTTCAACGCGCTATTTTGATGCATCACACCACACTGACTCTTTTCACCCAGTATTGAGGAGGAAAGCCAGTCGACTGATTCTGTCTCTGGACTGCACCGTAGGGGACAGCTCTGACTTGGAGTTCCTGCATTTCCCCAGGCAAATTAATCACTTCTCTGTTTTGTATCTTCATCAGTGAGGTGGAAACAGTTTCACATTTCATTCTCTCAGGCTATATCCATACTGTGTCTAAGCCTAAAGCTCATCTCTGTAGCCAGGTAGTACAGTTAGCACACGCCTGATAGTGGCAGGGGTTGCCTTTCTCTCATTTTGTGCATTATTCAGTACTATTAGTATCCTTTACAGAACCTTTTATTGCATTATGCAGTGTTGCATTGTCTCTTTCTTTCTTTCCTATGCTTAGTTATTTATTCTGTAGTCCAGAGAGCAGCTGGAGTTTCTTGATATGCATGCAGAGCTCAAAAAGAATTGAAGTATATTTTAAGGGGTAATAAGAAAAATCTTAAAGCTGGTGCTGGGTGGTACTTCACTCTTTTCAGTCCCCCACTAATGCTAAAATGAAGTCTAAAATCATTACACTGTAGCAGTGTGGTTATCATGTGCAGTTACACAGTTATGTGTTGTAAGGGAAAGCAAAGCATAGATTGCTTTGTTCATCATGAAAGAGTTTTTCCACATACCTGATTCGTTCAAGTCTTTATTGTGTGATTTATAGTCTGAAATATGAACCTAAGTGTCTGCTAGAAATTTATTTTAGCTGCAGAGTAGTTTGAAACAGCTCATTCCAATCACTTGAGATTGAAGCTATAACTCCCATGCTGTCTCAAGCTCATCCTCCTAGATCCATGAATTATGCTGTTAACATATGAGTTAATTCCAGCCATGGCTCCGTTTGAGACTGTCATAGAAGATCATTCACAACTCTGGCAACCTACAAGGGTACCTTTCCCTCTGTTCTCCTTTAGCTAGCAAATCAAGGAATTGGTTGTGAAAGAAATCCACACGTTGCTTTGGAGAAGCTCAGGAGCAAAACATCCCTTGTGTGTGCTAAGCACAGCTTTATAGGAGAACCTGGCCCTTCCAGGCGGTGTTATGCTTCACTGGGCCCTTGCTGGCTTTCCATTTACCATACTTTATGCTGTTGATGTTGTGGAGGAAACTATTTTGGAGCTAGTTGTCTCTATCAAGTATTACGCTCAGTTCCTGTTCCCTGGCTCCATACATCTTGTTTCTTCAATTCCATGTGCAGCATTTTAGGGTAATCACTGTTGTCCACAGAGGGCTTTGCAGCTGATTTCAAGTAAGCGGAGATGTAGCCTGGAGTATCCAGGGAAAATTGCATAGAAGAGGAGTGGGATTTTGCACCATGTGTTTGTGGAAAACATGGAGCATCCCTAATTTTTGTAGGTGCGTACAAGCCCTGAAACTTGCAGGTGCTTCACAGAGGGGAATGTAGACAGCAGCAACTGTTCACTCACAGAAATAAAGTCTGAAAGTTGATAACTTTGGGTAAGCCTTTGCAATCCTATCGTGTCACCTTGGGTCACTGGTGATCGTAACTGTTTATTCCAGTATTTCTGATGGAGGAGCTGAGGGTAATTGAAGGTGCTAAAATAAAAATGGTTTATTAAACAATTTGGGAAACCGTATTATAAGCTGAAAGTCCAGTTCTTTTTCATTAATCACTTTCTTTGTTTAAACTCAGCCTAGGAACAAAAGCTGTGCCTATAGCTGGAGGGGAAAGCAACGTTTTGCTTCAGATTTTTCCTCAGCACTACAAATGTATCAGTCATGTGAAGCAGCATCTTTCTCAGTGTGCAGCTTCATCTCACCTGAAATGTTCTTTCAATATTCTAAACTCACAGAACATTCTTCCCGTGAAGGGCACATTCAAGTGATCAAACAGAAATCCCATGAGATCTGTGACTTCTTCTTTATTTACTATAATCTGATGCAGTGGAGCAAAGTGTTCCGCTGAACGGTAGTATAGCTTCATATTTGGAGTTGCTTGAATAGCTGAATTTCACAAGTTATTTTCCCCAGATATTGCTGTCGTGTCAGCTATTTATTTGTACAGGCTTTCCAGTTTGTGCTAATCATTGTGCTATTTCAGGGTTGTAAACACAGTTGTAGTGTCTTAGCAATGTTGTTGAAATAAGAGGGGTTTTTTTTTTGGAATCAAGAAGATTTTAGGTGAAGATTATTCAGCTTACTGTAAAGCAGCATATTAATTGAAGGGTGATCTTTCCTAATGCAAAGCTTGCTTGTCGCTAAGAATCATTTCACTGACTCTGCTGTGCTTTGGATGAGCTGTTAAATCACAAAAAATAAAGAAAGATTTTAAACAGAACTGCTTATAGTAACTTGAAACAAAATTGTTCAAAATCTGTGAATAGTCACATCAGTAACAAGCTCTTCAGTTGTAATGTTAAACCCAGCTTTTCCATAGTCTTTATACTAATTTAGGAATTTCTGTTTAATTTCTTTGTATCTGCAGTGATACTGAACTGTAGCAATTATATATGGAAAAGATACTGGAGAAGATACATGTGAGGAAGGATGTGTCTCCCATGTGACAACTATTTTTGCTTTTGTGAAACAGAACTTATGACCGCAGCTACTACTACTTTTTTTGTTCTGCCTTCAAATTCCCATCTGATTTCATCTTTCTCTCACTTGGATGCAAAAAGAAAAAAGAGCAACTTGTAAGCTCTCAGTGCTGTTAGCATGCAGACCACAGCTTGAGAATGACTTTGTTTAAATGTTTCTGATTTGCAATAGTTCTATTTGTCTCTCATGACATATTTCTTTGTCTTCATCCCATGCAGCAAGGATTGCTTGTGCTAAACAACAGGATATTTCTCTTGCTGTTATCCAAGGCACAGCATACTGATGGGCTGGCATCTCCCACACTGGAGTCAGTCACAGTTCTTCTGTGAACTGATTTATTTCCGCTTGGAAATGAAGTCACCAAAAAGGCACTGGATGAGAATAGCACTATTGTAAGGACTCTGTGTCCTATCTTACAGAGCCTAGCAGAAGTGTAAGGGTATTGTGAAAAATGCTAACAATCAGCAGTGGATCTCTGGAGCTGCATGACTGAGATGAAAGGAAACAGCAACTTAACTGGAGTAAAAAGTGTCTCTGAGCACAGTATAGCCTGTCATCAGCTGGCAAGGTCATCACTGGGGCCTCTAAAGGACAGATCTAGTTAGAGAAATAAAGAAGGACAACAGTTTCCAACCCCTGTGAGTGCTGCTGCATGCCCTGGTAAAAGTTTTTGGCAGATCTTCCCTCATGATTGTGAGAATCAATAAATGGAAAACATGTATTACCTTCTTATTAGAATATTCCAGTGTTTTGTGGTTTGCTTGTTTGCTTTGTTTTTTTTAATTAAAAAAAGCTTAATTCTCTACCCTCCCATTGTATGAAGTCTCGTCTCTTGTTAATATTGTTCACATATTGCTGCAGAGAGAATGGGCCAGATTCTGATATCCTACACAAGTATTATGCTAGTATCCTTGTAAGGTTTGCTGAAGAGAATGACTTCTTTCAGTTTTCTGCCAGGGTGAGAAAGGCAGGGCAATAGAAGGACATCATTAAATGCTTTTGATATGTCTTAGCAATGTAAGGCCCTGCTGTATCTTAGGAATCTTCAGAGCTCATGACCTGGATTTACTGGATCTTGTATATGCCATGAGGTACAATCAGAACTATTCAGACATATTCATGTAAAAACATGAACTCACACTACTCCAAGTCACTTATCAGGATAAATCTGGAGGTACTAACTGTACATGGCTGTCAGCAGTAGAGTGGGGGCCTGTGGTATGCAGTCCTGAGGCCTTAGATCCCACCTTTCCTGTGAGAAGGTAGGAACTTTAAAACCAGAAATGCAATGCTTTTCACTCTCTAGACTCAGCGGTCCCCTGCAAGTAAGCTATTTAGGATCTGTGATGATGCATCCTGATAAGCATAACAACAAGCAAAGTCAACAGGGAGAAGCAATCAGTTTGCTTCATTAAAAAGCAACTGGGTGACAGTGTCTTGTTTCTGAAAACAGGGAAAGTCCCAGGTCAGACACATCTGAAATCCATCTTGTCCATGGCTCCTAGTTAAATCCATGGCTTGGTTTTAGTAAAAATTTCTCTCTTCATAAAGCTGAGTCATTTTACAACCATCTTGAGGAGCTGTGCTATTTGTTAGGCAGCTGGTACATCACAGGTTTTGGGGTATGGCAGTACAGATACTTACTTTCCCATGCCTAGAAATTCTTAGGCAGTGAGGGACTTACTTAGCCAACTGCTTCTTCATTCTCAAGCCTGTCTAAGTGTGCATCATCCCTGTGGCCTTGTTTCCCTTTAGAGGCAAGGTCAGCAAATTCAGTGTGTCTGGAGGTAGCTCAGGTGTGGGGAAGGCAGTGCCTGAAGGAAACAGAACAGTGGTCCAGGAGCCCACTGCATCAGCCTCCAAGCAGAACAGTGGTCCAGGAGCCCACTCCATCAGCTGTTAATCCAGCTGCTTTGACCAGGTGAAAGACTGATTTGTAATGACTTCAGTCAAGTTTCACTAAATTTATTGAACTCCTAAAGGCTAAGGTGGTGTGGCGTAAGGGGAGACTATCCCTTCATCTGCTGTTGTGTGCTGCAGCTTTGTAACATGAATAGTGGCATCTGGCACGCAGTGTCTTTGGTCATGGAGCAGTGAGTCAGCTCTTCTGAAGAGGCAGAATCAGTGTCTCTCTGTAAGCACTGCAGTTTTGAAGTCTTGTGTTTAGGTTGTTTATCTTTAGCATGGCCCAGAGAGACTCCAAGAAGGGGGCAGGTGTGGCTGGTAGAGCTGTGAAAGTGCCTCTGTGTGTGTTAGTGCCTGTTCCCCACGAGCAGTGCAGCGGGTTTAGCTCTCAGGTTTGCGTGGCTTCTGGTGGTTGTCAGAAGCTTTCTGAATTCATCTTCGGGTAAATTTCCTCGAGCTAAGTGAGTTTAGGAGCCAAAATTTTATTCTTTATATAAGAGCTAAGTTGTAATTGTCCAGGCAACAAGTGATTGTAGCTTTTTTTAATTAATTAAGCAAAAACCACTCATTATATCCTGATGCTTTGCAGACACCTGAGCAGGATTTCCTAGAATCTGTGGGACATCTGTGCTTTTTCTGCTTCTCACAGCGGCTAATGAGGAATAGTACGTGGTGTTTCTCTCTGCATCTGATCTCTCGGGCTGGAGGGAGTGAGATTACCCATAAACAGTTGGCTCATAGTTGTATCTCAAGGACAGGACATTCTCTCCACTAATTGGGAGAAAGGGGAGGAATTCTTCTGGCCAGTTTCAGAGGACACACGTCTCGAATCATCAAAGCCTAATCTCCTGATAGTTCAGAAGGATTCTTGCTCAAAGACATTTAAGCACTTAGAAATGTTTCCTCATAAAGAAAAGCTTATAGCATATTTCCCAAAGGTCTATACCACTGCCCTTTGAAATGTGACAAAGGTCCTGTGAGCACAGTTTTCTGCTCAGGCGTTGTATCTGTACAGCAGTCCCTACCATACATCTTGTACTTTCACAGTGAAGTCCAATGCACAGAACAAATATGCAGCAGAGGCAGCATTGCAGGTAGAGGAGACAGGCCTAGCTTCCTGTTAAGACAGAAATGGCAAATACTGAATAGAGTTCCGGAGTCCAAGAGCTGACGTTTTCTTTGTGTGGATCCAGTGCCTAGTTGACTTGTAAACTAGGACACTCAGATCAGGCACTTCACTGGTCTTTATATGCCATCACAGCATTTTCATTTCTCTGTTTATTCTTAAGTATCGTGTAGTTTTAGTTTTGGTGAATGACTAAGGGTTTGCGAGAATAATAAGTTCTAAAGTGACCCTTGCTCTGCTGCAAATTGCATCTTCAGCCCTAATTTCTAGTCCTGCATCATCCACAAAGAGTTTTTCTTAGTTGAGCATGTGTCTTTATCTCCCATATTTGCTCCTGCCACAGTCTCCAAAGCGTAGTTGATGGCCTGTTTACTGTCATCTGGTCATGTTTTATCTAAGCCACGTCAGAAGGATGTCATTAAATATTTTCCTGCTCATACTAATATTCAGCATGGTTTGTGGCTATAGTAACCAGAGAGGTTTCTGTCTAACTGGGAGGGAAAAAGAAAGTGGGTCTGTCAAAACTGAAATAGCTGTAAAATTGCTACATCGACTCATGACATAAAGGAGAGAGAGCCTGAGAGCCCAGTGGGTTTGTTTCACATTACAGCAGTGAATTTATACATGTGAACTATATTTGATACATTTTTTCCTTAGTGCAGCTAATTTTTGTGTCACACTCGTTGAAGCAAGGTGGCCCAGGGCTGAGCATTATTATAAAGCTGTCATGCACAAGTAGGAGAGACAGTGCCTGACCCTGAAGACCTCAGTCTGAACACATCAGACACATGAAAGGTTAAAAGGAGAAGAGGTACAGAGAGAGAAAGCAATTTCCCCAAGGTCACATAGTGGAGTCCAGACTGTACCATAGTTCTCATGCCACTGACCCTCCTCAGGTTGTAAACAATTTCCTGACGGTACCGTTCCTATTTGGGGAACAGTGATATTGTGACCATGGCTAACAGAAGTAAAGCATTTTGTCAGCCTATCAGCACAATCATGAGATCAGTCTGTAGCCTCTGAAAAATTAATTTAAGCAGCACTGACACTATCAAACATGATTTGAAGTGACTGTATATTCCCTGCCTTGCTTTGCAAGGCCACGATGATGATTATTTCCTGTATTTTCTGTAACATGATTAGGTCATTTCTTGCTCAGTCATGTTTCTGGACATTTCAGCTAGGGCAGCAGTCATTGCCAATATTAAGTCTAGTTCTGAAAGATACATACCTACTTCCCCATGATTTTTATTCCAGTAAATGAAATGCTTCCAGATCTGAAAAGGGATGGGCAGTTTCCAAGGTTAGGAATAAGAACAGGGCTTTTGTTTTGGTTTGGTTTTTATTTTACCAAGACTAATGTCTGCATGGGAGAAATATGAAGGAAATTTGGTGAGGAATTTTCCAATTAACTATGGGAATAAGAAGAAAGATTGGACTTCACTGCAAGTATGCATTTTCTGCACCTGCCTAGTGTTCTGCTGCTGAACTCTGCGATCGGCTCTTTCATGGATTCCTGGGAGATATAAATGACTCTTCATTAGAGCATAACTCAAACATTGTCATGTTAACACATTCCTATTTTCTCTCTCCTTCTTTTTTTAGACTGAATATAGGCTTTGCAATGGGTCTGACAAAGAGTGTGTGTCTCCCACAGCCAAATTCACAAAGAAGGAAACACTGAAGGTATGTGCAAAGCAGCCAAGTCAGCATCAGCTGACTTTCTTTTACAAAACAAGTAGTACCTTCCAAACAAACCATTGGGAACTACTGTGAGTCATTTCCCAACACCCAGAGAAGCCTCTGACTCTACCAGAAGTCACTGTAGGCCAAAGGCATTTACAAGCTTTATGCACAGGATTAGATTATATATTGCAAACAGAACAAATAAGTGTAATTATTTTACTCTGCTCCTATGTTCCAGAGCCATTAGGCACCTCAAGAGGACTGTAATCCTTCATTGGTCTTGTTAGGAGGGGCATGCCTAGGCAATCTGAGCAGATTATTGCTTGAACACTTGTTTGTCTACCAAACCCAAAGCATAAATGATTTGATTTGGATGAAATTAGATTTCATCTCTTTAATTTGAGGGGTGGGGAGGACTGGGTATTCAGCCTCCTTCCATTCTCCCAAAGAAGAAACAAATTAGATTATGTTTAGTGCAACTTTGGGAGCCAAAAATAGTGCCTGCTGTCTCAGTATGGCTTTATTCTTCCTTGTGCTCATTTCTGGGGACCCTGTGCTGGGTCAAGTTCTAGATGAGCTATACATAGCTATCCTTAACGCATTATGTTCTTTCCTCCCCAAAAGAGGCCATGATCACAGCTGCTATGTTTTCTTCTTTCTCACCAGGTACAAAAAAAAAATTACAGACAGGAGAAGAAAAGAGCAACCAAACAACTCTTCAGTGCTCTAAAGGATCCCAGTGTGGTGATCACAGCAGACTGGCTGAAGGTATTTAATACAGATCATTGCTTCTGAGACTGAAGGAAAAGATAAGTGAGAAGTAGCTGATGTGTCTGAGACTTACGCACTGGCACTTTTTTTGAGTGAAGGGAGACTGAATAATTTTGTGTTGTAGTTGCTGTAAAGCTATACTTAAATAACTGCCATAAAGGTGGAGTTGTGGGCAATATTTACTTTACATCTTAACCTAACTCAATCCATCTATTTCATGTTAGTAAGTAACAACAAGGACTCAAAAAGTGCATAGTACAAAAGGAAGTGATGATGTTTCTTCGTCGCTGAAAGAATCTGCACTGGCCTCTTCCCATAGATGTGCTTTTGTACTGAAGAGGGAATAGACAGAGTAGCAGCCTGGAAATGGACATATACGGCTTGTTCTATTGACAGTTGGATTTTATGTTGTCACAGCACAGAACGAAACATACTGGACCTGATGATAACTGTCATTTCTCCTTGTGCAAAGACCCAACTAGTGACAGCTTCTCACTGAAGTCCTGAAACTTCGTGTGTGGCAAAATAAATTTGGATTGGCATTGAGAGATGCTACCTTCTTTCATTTTTTGCGGCCATTTAGTCTTCTTGACTAATAGTAAATTGGTTGCCCCTTTTATAATGGCGAAACTGTATTTCCAAACTTTGCCAAGCACATATCTCTCTCAAAAATATAAAAATGTAACTTGAGAATTCCATGAAACAATGCAATTGCATTTGACCAGTGTGTGAAAACCCTCCAATTTTGTTCTATGGTCAGTATTAGAGGTCATAAAATGGAGAGGTATATGATTTATTTGAGAAATTAGATTGGCAACAAAATGTTTCCATAGTGTTTAATTTCGATGATAGATACGTATTGAGATTTATAAAATGCAAAATACTGTTGCATATTTGCTGTGGTTGGAAATTTCTAGTTCAGCAGCAACTAATGCTGGGCTACAAAAAAAAGAACAGTGACATAAGACTTGAGGTTTGGCCAATACATTGAAGACAAGAAGACCTTAGGCATGATCTAACCTTACTGAGAAGCTTCCACAATCTTAAAGCTGTTATCTTTTAATATATGCTATCAGATTTAATTTCTTCTATACAAGAGAGAGCATGTATTGAGCTTGACAGAGAAGTAAACCAGCTGGAGAAGGTGCTTTTAAATATGAGATATTTGACAAAACCGGTTAATAGCTCTGTTGTGTAGAGCACTATTAAAATGACTTATAAGTCGAGTTAGACTAGCTATAACATTTTTCTGTGCAAAGTTCTACTTGGCATGTTCTTCATGATTATTAATAGATCACTCTCACATGGGCCAGCAGTGCTGGTTGCCTAAAAAGTTAAGCAAGCTGTTAACATTTAGCCAGTAATAAAATGTGAACACTAAATTCTGATAGCCAGATTTGCAAGGTCTGTGATTTTGCTGTGAGAGCCCTAAGAGTATTCTGATAATGCAGAGTATTTTCCTAAAGAAGTGTATCAAAATGTGGCCTTGGGAGAAACACATACTGGAAATACTGTATAAATACTGAATAAATGCTGGTTGTCTCTTAAGGAGCAACATAAATGCAAATTTCTGTTCTATCCCTGCTTCTCTCCAGATTCGTGGAACTCTGAAGAGTTGGACCAAGCTGTGGTGTGTTCTGAAACCAGGAGTGCTACTGATTTATAAGACACCAAAGATTGGACAGTGGGTTGGGACAATCTTGCTCCATTCCTGTGAGCTGATTGAGAGACCCTCCAAAAAGGACGGCTTCTGTTTTAAACTTTTTCATCCTTTGGATCAGTCAATCTGGGCTGTAAAGGTAACAATCGTGATGAGTTGAATAACCTCTTCTTGGTCACCAAAGCGCCTGAATTAGCATTCAGTAATCTAGCATTGATATTATCTAAATTTGCAGTTATTTAGTTGCTGTTAATAGCGCTGAATTGACTGCACAAAAAGATTGAAGCCACCAAAGCATGGTCATGATATGACATGAAAGGAATGTGGTGAATTGTGATCAGTTATGCAGATGTGTCGTTCTTGGTGTATGGAGGCATGCACAGGCTGAGGAAATGGATAATATGTTAGTGCAGGAAAAATATCAATACCTAGAAGCTCTGTCAAGGCATGGCATCCATCTTTAAAAAGAGATCAGGAACAAATGCCCAGTTAACTGATTTCGCCAAAGCAAGGACACACAAAGCACCAAATACTTTGCACAAAACTGGAAGAATAGTTTGACTTCTTTTTTGCTAATGCCTCAGGGGTTTGGGTTTGTTCGCAGTGGACGTGGAACTCAGTGGTCTGATCAAGCCTTGACTGTTGTACGGAAGTGTGACTTTGGATAGGTTGACTTAATTTTCTCTTTGAAATGGAAATAGCAAAATTTTCTCCCTTTCACTTCGAGGTGTTCTTCAGACTGCTATAACTTACAGGCTGAGACAGTCTCTTCCTCTACACACAGTAACTCCTGCAGTAACCTCTAGTTCTCCCTGTAACACAAATGATTAATATTTTCTCACACTTCTTAAAATAACTCCCTGCATATTTTAAAGAGCTGCATTTCTTTTTCTCCTTTCCTTTAAGAATAGTTAAAAATAAACTATGATGGCTATGAGCAAAGAGGAAGACTCCAGTCCCTCCTGAGAGGTATTGAGAACAACATCTGTTGGATACCCTGAAGACAAAAATGTTCTTGAACTCAAGTTCCCATTAAAAGCAGTGACTCTGTAGAGTTATTACAGACATAAATTCTATAGGAGACACCAGCAGTGCAAGCAAAGTATTACAATCTAGTGCCTTGCCGCAAGGTGGTCAGTAGAGTAAATCTACTTGGGAAGACTCATGTAAGACTGATAAAGGCATTTATCATTGGCATCAGAAGATCTAACAAAATGGAGGGGGAGCCTTGTGGGAGCAGATCAGGCAGGCTCACTCGTGCTCATCAGTGCAGTTAATTGAACAGTTTTAAACACAGCTATACCATCAATATAAAAAGTCTTGCAATTTTTAATAAAGCAGGAGGAGACAATTAAAATTAACTTCAACAACTAAGGGTAGGAGCTGCTTATTTTCTGACAGTAGTTCCGCTCTTATTGTTGCCTAGATGCATTGCTTTTGTTTTAACTCCCAAAGGGTTCATTGCTACCTTGCTTCATGTTCCCTTTTGGGAGTTTTGCTGATTTTTAATTCAAAGCATGCACCAAGAAGGTTGATCATTTGCTGTTCATCCACAAAAAGATTCCTTGTGACTTGACAGGTGAACTGAATTCTTCTGAAAAGCACAGTCAGGAATGGTAATGGAAAACGCAGAATCAAAAGTGCAGTCAGGTACTGAAAAGTAGCATCAGTGGCAGATCTGAAGTGTTGTGCTAGAATGTCCTTCCCTTGATATGAATCATCCAAAAGAAAGAGGAGCTTTTATCAGTAGGTGTATGTATTTGAGCATGCATATGTATATCTAATTCCTGTATCTCTTGAGAAAATATATGACAGAAATAGGAATTAGTATGTTAAATACAAAGGGAATGTATCTCTGAACATGTTTGTGTACTAGAGGAAGTCCCAAGACATTTGAATTTTAAAGTCAAAGTAATGTTCTAAGTCACTGTCCTGCTTTCAGCTGCGTAAAGTTAGTATTCTTAGTAACTGGTAGAGTGCTGTGCTTTGGATTGAGTCTGACAATAACACTGATAACACACCCATGTTTTAGTTGTTGCTCAGTAGCATTTACCCTGGTCAAGGACTTTTCAGTCTTTTAACTTCTTCCAGTGTGGAGAAACACAAAAAGCTGGGAGGGAGCAGAGGCAGGACGCCTGACCCAAACTAGCCAAAGGGGTATTCCATACCACAGCATGTCATACCTGGTATATAAACTGGGGGGAGTTACCCAGAAGAGGCAGATCACTGCTCAGGTTAGGCTGGGGATTGGTCAGTGGGTGGTGAGCAATTATACTGTGCATCAGTTGTCTTTTTATCTTGAGTTTTACTCCTCTCTCCCTCCTACTCTTTTTCATTATCAACATTCTCATCATTATTATTATCATCATTATCAATATATTGTCAATTATCAATAAATTACCAATAAATATTGAAATTTATTAATTTATTAAACTGTTCTTATCTCAGCCGTGGGTTTACCTTATTCTGATTCTCCTTCCCATCCCACTGAGGCTGGAGCAGAAGGGGGAAAGCAGGCAAGTGGCTTCATGGTACTTAGTTACCAGCTGGGGTTAAATCACACTTAGAAAGCCACATTTGAGCTGCATAGTAGGGTATTTCTTGAAACCTGAGTTCAGTCTGGGTTGTTATGTGTGATAGATGCTTTCAGCCACAAGGTGAACACCAAAATGCACATCAAGAAAAAATCCACCTATGAACTGCTTGATGTCAAAGAAGCTGTCTTCGCTCTTGACAACAGTTTAAGGCTGAAACTGCTAAAAATGCTGTTTTATGTCAAGGCCTTCTTTTAAAGCAACTGGAGCAGAATTGACTAATCTAAATTGGTTATGTATAATTGTGCAAAGAAAGCCTATTTCTCAGGAAATATAGATTAGCCCATGCGTAAGAAAAAGCCTATGTTACTGTCCATCACAGTAGGAATAAGGTCTGGCTAAACAGCTTCCACTTCTGGCTAAAACAGCTTGTGAAATTTTCAGGGATTTTCCAGCCTAGAGTTGGTGGTCCAGCTTTGACTCACATCAGGGGACTTGTAGCTAACTCAGGGAAATTAATGAGCACCTTTGTATGTGTTGACCTGGCTGCTCAGCAGACATTTGGATCTAACTGTGAGGTTCAATCCTGGAGCAGATGTCTGGTTCAAGCACTAGCCTAGGCATTGATAGTTGTGTTAGCCAATTAAATCTGATGTGCAGGCATTTGATTTCAGTTAGAGCAGGATGAAATTTTGTGGTGCCTTTCAAATGGTAGATAGGTAAGATGTAAGACCATTACTTATAGTTGAAAGCTAAATATATGCACCAGAGAATTTCCTATAAAGTTCTTTGGTGTCTAGAGTTATCTTAGAAGCATATTGCTCAGAATCTAGCTGAACAGTGTGGTATAAGAAGGCTTTTATTGACTGCAGCTTGTTCTGATATTTACTTAGAGCACTGAATGAGTTGGGGTCAGACCTTCTGAATCTGGAAATGTATATGATTTGAATTGTGCTGATTTTTAAGAGTTCTGAGTCATTCCTTTAAAGGAAAAAGTTCTACTAATGGGCTTGTGCTGCTGCTTTTACAGTTGTTTGTTCTACTCCATAATACAACACAGCTAGTTTCATCTTCATCCTTACAGTTGCCCACGGTACTCTTAATGAAAGGGATTATTTCTACTTTTTTAAGATTTGTTTTATACTCTCCAAGACTAGATGTCTTGTAATACTATCTGAAACAGTTTGAGTCCACTCCATTTTCAAAGCCTAATCAACCCCTGTTTGATGCCTTTTGAGTCTCAAATCAAATGTAAAACCAGGAATGATCTGAAGATAATCCTTTCTCAGTTCTACTGTCTGCAGGCTGCAGCTGAGTTCTGACTCCTAGTGTAGTGAGGACAATATTCACTTTTGGTGAGATAGTCATTATCTAGGAGGTCTTAGACTCTGGTCAACAGGCATGATGCTCAAGGGCTGTGAGACAGAAATCTTCATTATCTCTGCAGTGCAGATACAGAACCACATTTACCCTGCGGAGACGTTGACTTCATTTTTGTCATTCTTTTTCTCCTCTTTCTGTGGGAAACAGCACCCTCCACGTATGAGCATGCCTTACTACTGAATATGTTTCCTTAAGAGTGACCTGCTTGCTCCCTGTGTTCGCCCACATGCTTAGATATATGTTAAAACCTTCTTACCCCTCCTTTGCTTCTCCTCAATTTTTTAAAATAAAGATCG